>PVLA01006692.1:0-118882 GCA_004027455.1 Hydrochoerus hydrochaeris | reverse complement strand
GGGTGGAAGGGTGGGTGGAGGGTGGAGGCATGGATGATGGGTGGTGGATGGAAGGGTGGATGGACTGATAGATGACGGATGGATGGATGGATGGATGGATGAACCAATGGATCCATGACTGATGGACCGATGGTGAGTGGGGGGGTAGCCACCCTCATCTTGCAGAGCATTCACTCAGGAGCCACCCCTGCCTCGCCCCTCCTAGGGAGAAGTCCAGCGAGGATCCCATCACCTCGCCGCCCCATGGGAACACCCCGGAGTCTCTGACAGTTGCCTGGATGGAACTGGGCATCCGCTTCAGGTTTGTTTTAGGGTAGAGACAAACTTTCCCTTCAGAGGCCCTGGACCCATGGGGTGCACAGCTCAAGAGGCCGGGCCTGCCACAGGATGAACTTCAAGGGCTCTCAGCTGACCTACAAGGCCTTGGTGTCCGTCCTCGGTAACTAGAGCCACCCAGCCGGGCCTGTCCTGACCAGCAGTGCAGGCTGAGCCTGCTTCCACCTGCACCCCGGGGCTTCTGGCCCTGCCTCGGAATCCCGCTCTCTGTGCCCACCCCGAGCGAGTCTGCTCAGGAGACCCAGGGGGGCTTCCTGAACACAGGCAGCGCCGATGCTGTCCCCAGGCTCCCGCCACCCTTGCGGTCTAGGACTGTGTGTGGCTCTGTCCCTAGTCGGCCCACTGTGCTGGCCAGGGCTCCCTCAGGGAGTGACGTGCTGGGAGGCAGTGTGACTTGGGGAAGCTGGGACGGGTTGGATCTCTACTCCAGACGTGGACATAGTGACCCTCAGGCACTGCAGGCCAGGCGGCTGGAGCCCTGCAGCCTTGTCTGCCTGGCTTCCACCCCTGGGACCCACTTTCAGGGAGAAAGAAGCCCCCCCACCCCACCCCACCCCTGTCTGCTCCCCAGGGAACACGTGGCCGCTCTGGGAGGGGAAGAGGGTCCTTTTCCCATCAGCCCCCAGGAGGAAAGGTCCAGGAGCCCTCACCTCGGCCCTCAGGAATGAGGACCACATGGGCAGCCGGGGTGGGGTGGCCCCGGGGCAGGGGTGCAGCTGGGGCCCCAGAGGAGAGAGCTGGGTCAGGCAGGCTCAGCGGGAGCTGTGGCCAAGGAGGGGTCCAGCTGGGGTTGGGGCCAGAGCGCTGTCCCCACCGAGGTGTCCCTGTGTTCACGCCCCTCAGCTTCCCTTTCTTGGGCTCAGGCCTCCTCCCCAACATGGGGAGGCAGCTCTGGGCGTGTCCCTGGGCCCCACCTTCCTCCCAATGTCACCTCCAGGACCCCAATGTTCAAAAACTGCAATTTAAGCCTGGTTTAATGGCGCACGCCTGTAATCCCAGTACTCGACGCTGAGGCAGGAGGATGGTTGCGTGTTCGAGGCCAGCCTGAACTTCATCACGAAATCCTGTCTTAAAAAAAAAAAGTCTCAACCACAAAACTGTAGTTTCTCTGAAAATGGTTCAAATTAAGAATAAGAAGAGCAAAATTGCAGTGCCCTGGACCAAGCAGCTAGAGTTCCCATCCTGGCCTTATCCAAGTCAGGCCGCGCCACACATCAGCAGGGCTCCCCCTTCTTCAGGTGGCCCCGGGTCTCTGCCGGGCTTCCCGGCCCAAGCAACAGCGCTCGTGCAACAACTGACAACTGGTGATCGGGTCTCGAGGTACAGGTGGTGCAATGCCTTTGGACACCCATCCAGGGCTCAGGGCGGAGAGGAAGGGGCTGAGACCCCCTCTGGCTCTGCTGCCCGCACGTGGCCACCCTCAGGCCCCTGTGGCACTGAGATGATTGCCCGGCTGGGTGCAGAGAAAAGGGGTCCTGAGGTCACTCTGAGTTGACCGCTCTGGGCCTCAGCAGTCACGGCAGCTGGGGACCCTAGGCGCCCCAAACAGCCCGGCTCACACCGCCCATTCCTGCGGCCAGGACTTCCCAGAATGCCCGCCAAGGCTCCGCCAAGGGGTCAGACACCAGGTGGCCCCCGTCCCAAGGGGCACTAGTTGGGCCGCTGACCTCAGGGTGGCTGCAGGAGCCTACGAGGTCTCATGCAGAACTGAGGTGCTGATTCTCCACACAGCTGGACCACACTGGCTCCATTCCCAGAGGGGCCTTGGCCCGCGGGTGACACTGCAGTCCCTGGGGCTGCTGGCCCCCCAGCATGTGCCACCCACTGGTGTTTCCCCGGTCCCCCACAGCCCAGGATGCGGCTCAGGCTCTTCCCACCCCTTGAGCTCAGGGTCCCGGCCCGAGGCCCCTGCTCATTAATCGGGGTGGGCTTGGCCCTGCTGCCTCCTCCGACGTCTCCCGTCAGCCTGGGTCCTGTGCACCCTTTGTGCTGGCCAGTGGGTCCCTGACCCCCGTACCAGCCTCCACCCCTGGACCCAAGTTTGAGTGACGATGACAGAGCCCCCCATCTCCCTCCGGGACCTTCTGGGTGATCACCTTGTGGTTTGAGGGGCCGTGGGGAGGTGGGGGAGCTGCCTGGACCCCGGCGCAGCTGTGTGCACCCTCTCTGCTCCCCCTGCCTCCAGGGCAACAGCAGGGCCCAGGTTGTGCCCCACTGCACTCCTGCTCCCCAGGAAAGAACCAGCTGAAGCATGGCTTTTGGCAAAACAGTTTTATTGTTCCAAAAAATAAATGTTACATCTGACATACAAAAAGGCATTTTAAAAACTGTTTTAAAAAGGCATTTGTTGGGCCAGGTGTGGTGACACACTCCTATACTCCCAGCACTGGGGAGGCTGAAGGAAGAGGATCATTTCTGAGTTCGAGACCAGCCTGGGCTACAAAATGAGCCCAAGGCCAGCCTGAACTGTATAGGGAGACCCTGTCTCAAAAAGACAAAAAAAAAAAAAAAAAAAAGATATCCATTCTCAGGGTCTTAACATTTTAACAAAAACCGGGAGTCGCTTTCCTGTCTGAGAAAAACCCCAGCACCTGCTAGCTGCTGGGCACTGGGCAGAGGCCACCGTTCTGTCCTTCCAGACCCCAGGTTGCCTGCTGAGGGGCAGAGAGCTAAGATGCAACCCAGGAGACAAGACCACCTCGGACTCTGCAGGGCTCCACGGCTCCTCCCTCGCACATGGGCCCTGGTGACAGCTCCACTGGCTTATCCCTGGAGTCAGAGCTGGGAGGAGCCCACTAGATCGCCCGTGACACTGCAGGGAAACTGAGGCAAGGGGGTTTGGTTACCAGCACACCAGGGCCCTTCCTGTTGAACATGTGCCATCATCTCCCTGATGGCTATGCTAGGGCTCACAAATGTGTCTTCAGGTCCCCGCTGCTCCTGTCCAGGGCTGGCACTGGTGAGCTGGGGTCCTTGGAGTCACTCTGTCCCCCTACCTTGAGCGCTGGCTGAGCACCAGGGCTGCGACATCCCTGAAGACATCCGTGCCTGTGTCAGCCAAGAACCCGGGCTTCTGCGGACTCCCCCACCCCGCCACCCCACCAGGGTGAAAGTGCTCCAGCCCCAGCGCAGGGCGGCCCAGCAAGGGGTCCTGCCTGCCCTGGCTCGTGTCCCTTCAGGCTGACAGTGCCCCCCACAGAGCTCTTGCTGGGGTCAGCAGACCCTCGTGAGCCAGGTGGCCAGCAACATCTGGAAGCAGCAGGCACTCAGGCCCCTCTAGGTCCCCCTTCAGGGTGGGTCACCACCACGGCCACCACCATGTCCTCCCTCACCAGCAGTCTTCTCTGCCGTAACTGAGCTTTTTTTAGTATCGGGAATTGAACTCAGGATCCTGCACTTTCCAGGCAGGCATGTGCTGCTGAGCTGTATCCCCTGCCCTGCCTGGGGGCAAACAGTGGGGAGACCACCAGGCTGAGGCCACCAGGCTTGCACAGAGGCAACGTGGCCTAGGTGCAGGCAGACGGGGGTGGGGGGCCTTCTGTGTGGGACAAGGAGGGGGCTGGGGACCTCAGGCGGGAAGATGTCCAAGACATCTGCGGTCAGTTCTCTGGCGGTCTTGCGCCTCAGTGGACAGAGTCCTTGGAGCGTCCAGTGTAAATTTTTGGGTGTTCACAGATGTCTTGGGACCTGCAAAATTCCGTGTCCTCTCTTATCTCCTACATGACATCCTGTGCTTGCCAGTGACAGTTGTGGTGTGAGCTCCCTGCAGAGAGCCGTGTCTCTGCTGGCAGGCAGGCTGGGACCTGGGGGACTCGGGTCCAACGGAGCCTGATGCTGTGTTCTGCTCCTTCCGCGCACCACTGCTGCGGCCCGAGGCCTGCAGGAAGGCTGCCCTGCTGTGTGAGACAGAGCGTGACCCGGCAGGGTGGTTACAGGGCAGCACATGCTTGGCAGTGGAAACAGTGGTTCTGCCCAAAGGCTGCGTGCTAGGCAGCAGCTCCAGGAGGGTTTCCGGAAGCTCCTCTCCCTGGCTCCGTCCCACCAGGCCCGGAAGAGGAGAGGAAAGGGTGCAAGAGGAGCAAGAGAACTCCCAGACCGAGGCCACACCCTGCCGGCTGCCCAGACCGAGGCCACACCCTGCCGGCTCCAGCTGGCGGACACTCGAAGTGCAGGGGCTACCAGCCCCGGCCTTAGGACGCTCTCATGCTGCTAATTTGGGGCCCAAGAGGAAAAACAAGGCAAAAAGTGGGGAAAATCAACAAGGTGAGACTGTCTGACTAGCAGGTAACAGGAACATCCAAAATCAGAATGTAGCTCTCGACAGCACAGAGAGCCCCTCCGTTCATCCCCCACCACAGCTGGGGATAATGTGTTGCTCCTGGGGTACCCATGGACCTGGTCCCCCAGGAGGGGGGGACCCCTGGCCATTTACTGCATTCAGGTCCCTCCTTGCCGGAGCTGGCCCAAAGCCAACACCCGGACGGCCCAGGGGTGGGGGGGCAGGGGATGCAGACCAGAAGCCTCGGAGCGGGAGTCAGGAGGCTGCGTTCCGTCCCGGCCGTGGCCTGGAGCCTTCCTGCAGCAGCCAGACCAGGTAGAAAGCCGGACCAGGGTTGTTATTTTTCCATCTCTGTCCCAATTCACATTAGCTTTTTTTTTTTTTTTTTTTTGGTACCGGGGATCAAACTCACAGCTTTGCGTTTGCCAAGCAGGCACTTACACCACTGAACTAAACCCCCGGCCCTGCAAACAGCATTTTTTAAAAAATGAAAAACAGGTCAAGGGCACCCCAGATGCAGAGGAAGAACTCCTTTGTGGAACCTGCTTTAGACGCAGATTTGTGCACAGCTGTGACGGACTGGTGGGGTGCAGCGTCTTTCTCGCTGCAGATCATGGTCCACAAGGTATTCACGGTGCCCGCAAAGTGCTTCGGGGTCTGGGGACCCCTCGTACCTAAAGGACAGACAGGCAAGGGACGCTGGCAGGCTGACCACAGAAACACAGGTAGCGCGTAGCTGGTCCTGTGGCAGTGTGTGGGCGCCCTCAGGTGGCCGGAGGTGGAACTGCCCAGGCACCACCTGTGTCCCCACCCCTTCCCAACCTGGGCCCTGTCAGGCACAGAGGTGTCCTGGGACTCCAGTCGCTGGGGTCCAGGATGAGCAGGATTTGAACAAGGTTGCCTTTCCTACAGAGCCCTGGCTAGCCCCTCACACAGGTCACCAAGGAAAAGGGATAACTGGTTTCAATGCACGGCCAGGAAGCAAGTGGCTCAGCGGATGATGCTGGTTCCCCATGTGGTCAGACTCAGCCCAGGGTCAGCCACACGGAGACTCGGCTCGACCGCTGGGCCCTGGGTCTGGGAGTTCTGCTTTGTGGCTGGCTTCCTTGAACAGAATTTCAGAACCTCTGTGGAGGGATTCAGAAAAACAGGTGATGCTGGCCCACGACTTCCAGGGAGCAGGGGACCCAGGCCAGGCAGATGCAGAGGCTGCCCCTTCCTGCCCTGGGGATTCAGGCAGGGGCGAGGGGACCCCAGACAGGAAGTCACTGGGCTCGAGCCCCAGGCTGCCCAAGCAGTCAGAGGTGGGCTGGCCACACTCTGTCCCCACTGGCCAACTGAGCCCCCAGAAAGGGCTGTGGGTTTTGGCTACCCTGGCAGGAGACCTGGCCGTCCGGCGGGGTGTCAGATACCTGAAGGCCCAGTGACACCTGATGTCACATCTTCCCCCCAGAGGATGACTCCAGTAGATCTTTCCTGCTACGACCAGTGGCTACACCAGGCAGCCCCAAGACACAATCACCCTCTTGAATCAGGGACCCTGGGATGCCCAGACGGTGTGTACCCTGTGATTCCCAGTGGGGAGACACTAGAGAAGGCCAAACAGGCAGAGAAGCCGGGGACTCGGGCCCCTGCCCCAGATTGAGCAGCTCTTGATAGAGAAAAGGAGCTCCGACATCAGTCTGGAGACTTGGGGTGCCTTTTTGACATCTCGGTTACCTCTTTGCAGAAGGAAGGGCTAGGGGACAGCAAGGGACAGGGAAGACAGAGGACCCAGAGGCGGAGCAGAGGCGCTGCCAGGCAAGGACGGAAGACGGGCTGTGCGCTCGGAGGCCAGACGCGGGGTGACAGGAAGGGCGGCGTGGGGGCGGCTCAGGGCTGGTGTGGGCACTGCGCCCATGGGGCCTCCATGCCCCTCTTCTGCCCAGGCACAGTTCCAGCCAGCCCCTCCCAGGCCCCGACATTCCTTCTTCTCAGCGGGAGTCTTCTCCTCCTCCTCCTTTCTTTTTCCAGTTTGTAAGTTTTGGCAGTGCTGGGGTGGAACCCAGGGCCGCACAACGCCAGGCAAGCGCCTTCCTGCTCAGCTGCACCCCAGGCCTCTCCAGGCTGCCTGCTGGTGGATCCCGCCGACGAGAACTTTTCCTAAGCTTCCTCTCCTGACCCAGAGAAGGGCTCCATGTCCCCCGGCTTCTGCGTCTCCCCCACCCCCAGAGCCAGGAGGGAGTGACTGTCAAAGTTGCTGGGACAAGGCTTTGTCCTTGCCTCTCTGGGGTCTCATCTCAGCTTCCGGTGAGCAGGGACATCCAGGGCAGGTGGGACACTAGGAGGGAGGGAGGACAGCAGGTTCAAGAAGGCCCGCGAGTGACCAGGGCAGGGATGTCCAGTCATCCCAGGAAGGCCTCATAATCCATGTACCAAACCAGCTGGCCAGAGCTTGGCAGCACGCCCGAGATGGGCCACTTCTTGGGCTCGTGGCCCACGCGGCTCACCAGCATGGTGATCTCACGTTTTGTCCGGCCCATGACCAGGACGGCCACCTTCTTGGCCCGGTTGATGAGCGGCAGGCTGAGGCTCATGCGCTGGTATGGCCTGAGGGGGCTCTGGGTCAGCACCACCAGCTGCTCGCCGTCCAGGCCCGTGGGTGACTGTGGGAAGAGGGAGGCCGTGTGCCCGTCGGTGCCCATGCCCAGCAGCACCAGGTCGAAGCTGCTGTTGGCCACCAGGGCCGTGATCTCCCCGGCGTAGGTCTGGGCGCCCTGGTCCTCCTCGGCGCACAGCCGCTGGCGCAGGTGCACGGGCATGGGGTGGATGTTGATGTAGGGCACGCGGATGTGCTGCAGCAGGTGGGCCTGCAGGCCCTGGAAGTTGGAGTCGGGATCCCACAGTGGAACGCAGCGCTCGTCCACCAGCCACAGGTGCGTGTGGGCCCAGGGGAAGCCATAGTGGCCCGTGGCCAGCTGCTGGAACAGGGCGATGGGGCTGGAGCCGCCCGACAGCGCCAGGTGGAACTTGCCAAAGCGCCGCACGGCTTGCACGGCAGTGGCCTCGATGTCACTGGCCAGCTTGGAGATCAGTTCCTCGGGCCAGGCCGAGATCAGTGGGTTTTCTCGGTACCTGGTCCCGAGGACCCGGAAGTCGCTGGGTTTCATGGTTGACCCTGGCCCTGGCACCAGCTGCTCGGGCTGCTGCTGGGAGAAGGACAGGTGGCCACCATTGAACTCAAGGTCCAGGAGGTTGCCAGTGTCTGCTCCACCTGGATAGAGGCGCGGGGCCTCGTGGGCCAGGCTTTCCAGCAGCGGGGTCCAGAAGACCCAGGAGGCCATCAGGTTCTCTGTGGTGATGAAGGACTCCTTCCGGCAGTGGAAGATGTGGGACAGGAGAATGGAGTAGGCATCTCGCTCTCTCACGGGGCTGTAGGCGTAGAAATCAGACAGGGGGCGACCGAACACCCGGAGCCCCGGCCGCTCCTGCACCTCTGACCAGCTGTGTGTGGGCAGGGAGGGCCTGAACAGGTTCCGGCTGACTAGGACAGTGGGGTGGCCCAGCTCGCCATGCCCGATGTGGAAGATGATCTGCCGGGGCAGACACTGGCTCTGCTCCGGTCCCTCACGATGGACGCAGAACGCCTTGTTTTTGAACAGGACCCGCACGTAGCCCACTCTCTCGTCCAGGGCCTTGCCGGACATCAGGATGAAGGGCACGCCCTCCCAGCGCAGGTTGTCCACATGCACGAGGACGCCTGGCACAGGGAGAGAGCAGAGGGTGACATCCCAGCCTGCTGCACAGGGGCCTTCAGAGCTCCTTCCCCACTGGTGCTCAGAAACCCGCCTCCTGGGGCCACCTGTGGGTGGGACACCAGATCTACCAGGTCCCTGAGAATCCTGTCCAGCTGGGCTGTGACCAAGTCCAGATCCATGTGGGGAGATGGGGGGATCCTGATGCCTGGGGCTGCGGGTCCTATGGGGACAGGTGCTCCCCTCCTGCTTGGGATGCCTGGAGCAAGGTCAGGTGTGTCAGGTGGGGAGCAGCAGGGGGGCAGGGAAGGAGCCGGCCAAGGGCGGGCATGCGTGCGTGCGTGCGCACATGAGCATGCCAGTGTGATGGCATTAAGAGCCAGTCTCATGCCCAGGTCTGAGCCAGACCTCCGGTCTCCTCACCTGTGCAAGGCGGTGACGCTGGCCCCAGCCTCCCTCAGACAGAAGTGGCCAGCACATCTCAGCTCCACGGGTAGCTACTGCCCCTGCAAGTGGCCACTACCCTCTCCCAGAGCTCAATGAACCTTGGGAGCCATCCCAGAGGCAGCTCTAGGGGGGCGTCTGCCCACAGGGTCCCCATCTGTGACCGCAGTTTCTGCCTACTCGGGAGGCTGGACGGGAGCCGGCCTGCCCCGTCCTCGCAGGCAGAACCTCCTGCAGCCTCCACAGGCTTGGCCCACATGGAGACAGATGCAAGACCACCAGTTGGAGGCCGGGTGCCCAGAGAGCCCCAGCTGGTACCTTGCAAACTGTAGTCGGCCCGGGGAAGGTGACGGTGCCCTAAGCACCCTAGCGCCAATCCTACCTCCAGCCCCTCCCCCCAGCAGCCCACACCCCCGTGGGCCCATCCCAGATCGCACCTGCGAAGGTGGGCGTCAGGCTGTGGAAGCTCTCGGGCTTCTGCAGCTCCCTGCGCACCTGTGCGCTGTAGGCCTGGTACTGGCCCGTGACAGCGCTGCCCCTGTGCAGGCCCCGCAGCGCGCGGAAGGCCTGGAGCTTGTGCTGCAGCACGGCCTCCGAGCTGCTGATGTTGTGGGGCAGCTCCATGGCCACCAGCGTGAGGATCTCGGTCAGGTGGTTCTGCAGGGTGTCGCGGATGACGCCGTACTCCTCGTAGAAGCTGATGCGACCTGGCAGGAGGGGGCGTCATCAAGAGGGTCCCTGAGGTGCTGCAGGACCCCCCACCTGGCACACTCACCCTGGCTTCTGAGAGCCCAGAGCTGGGGCGATGGCAAAGCAAACCACAGAGAAGTGCGGGCAGCTGCAGGGCCGCCTCCCTGCTCAAGCACTTCCCGAGAGACAGGCGGGGCCTTGGGCCTCCAGGGATCAGTGTGGGAAGGGCCTCACCCCAGACCGCCCGCACTGGTGGGCGTCCGGGTTCCCAGCCTCACCCTCCCACCCCAGCCCCGGCTCACAGGGGTCAGCACAGGCATCGTGGGGACAGCTGGGCGCCAGGTCCCACTGCCACTGGCTGGTGCATGGTCTTGGGCAGGTGACTTGGGTGCAGCTTCTGTATCCTGCCCTTACACAGGGCTCACAAGGGCCACCAGACCCATGCACACTGGAGCAGGTGAATGTGCCCGGTGCCGGCGGGAGGGAAAACAGGAAGGAGGAAAAGGAGGGAAGTGAAATCTCAGAGGCTCTCGACAGGGCAATGAGCAGTTAGAGGAACACAGCTCGGGCCAGCTCTGCGACTCCAGTGCCCACCGCCACCCAGTGTGACACAGCCCCTGCCCCATGCCACGCTGCTCAGCACAGCAAGTCCATGTGACAGCTGCGGGCTCCACCCTGCCCTGCCTGGAGGAAACAGTCAGGTATGGTCAGGGCCACCATACCATGCGCCGTCCTCCCGGGATGGAGCTCCACGGCCAGGGACTCCAGCACGGACAGCACGCCTGAACTTGGGGCTCAGACCTACGCCAGCTTCCACAGTGCAGCACTGCCACGGACACTCAGCCCAGTCACCACGTCACCCACCGAGAGCGCCGACACCACAATGAGACCCTGGCTTTGGTCCCCAGCACCAGGGGAGAAAAAATAAGGTCCAGAGAGACAGAAAGATCGGTACCTGGTCACAGACAACGCGAGACTCCTCATCAAAATTAAACAGCGGGTTGCGGAGGGTTAGGGTCAGGGCCACTCACAGAGAAAAGGAACAGTGATGGTACCTCTCCCAGCGTCACCATGAAAATTAACACATACACAGGGCTGGGCAGGGTGCCTGGCACTTGGAAGCCAGTCGGTTCTTTAGGATAACAGGGCTGGCAGGAGAGAGGCCATCAGCCGGGCGACCCAGGGAACACTGAGCGTCTGGAAGCACAGCGCGGAGAAAAGGATGCGCTGGGGATGCAGCTCAGGGGCCAGCAGTTACACAGCATGGGTGAGGCCCCAGGGTCACCCCCAGGCCACCATCAAACAGAAGTTAGGCGGAGTGGCTGCTCTCTCAGAGAAAAGTGCAAGGGTGGTCTTGTTCTTCAGACTGGACTGGTTCAGCCTGACTAAAGGAATCACAAGGGTCAGCGCAGGGCAGGTGCGAGACCAAGACTTGGAGAAAACACCAAAGGCAAGCTTGAACTGGACCCTGCCCAACTGGAAATCCTCGCCGGCCAGTTATTACACCCACGAGGGGGGACCGGGCCGGCCCGAGGGCATAGCTCAGGGGCCCAGCACTTTACCACACATATACACAGTCCTGGCTTCAATCCCCAAGAATGCAAAGGAAAAAGCAAAAAAGAAATGGGTCACCAATCCACCTAAGTCGCCACTTCCAAACGGTGTGTTCTACACAGTCAGCCTACAGAGGAGGGTTAGAGCTTTAACACCAGATTCGCTTCAGACGCAGAGAAGCAAGAGTCCTTAGGAGCCCAAGATCTGCTTACTATTCCCTAACAAAGTAGCATCCCCAGGGCCCTCTGCTATTTTTACCCTCGCGCCTCTCCTGCTGGGAGCAGCCGGGTTTGCTACCTGCCGGATGGACGGAGCAGGGCTCGGGGTGCGCCTGTGTTTAGCACGGTCCCGGGGCGCTTGGCTCTGCACACACCTTCTCTGAGTGTAAGTGCAGGGGTGAGGTGGTGGCTGGGCCTGGCCCGGGATGAGGCCACACGAGGAACCGCCCGGGACGCCACGTACACATTTCAGTCACCACTATGCCTGGGGACAGATTATTTTCCTAAAAGACCTTACATCGGCCCCCAGTTTCCTCTCATAGGTTGAAGGTTGAGAGCAAAAGTCCAGCAGAAAAAGTTCAGAGCAGTTTGGACAGAGAGAGAGAGAGAGAACTTGGGTCCAGGGGCCAGTCGGAGGTCCCAGGAGCCCCTTAGTCACACCACAGGGTCCAGTGAGCCGGGAGAGCAGCTGGGGACCAGAACCCTTTCCCCAGGCCTGCTGACCACGCCGCAGAACCGTGCTTGGAGGGCCACGACAGCATTCTAATGCTCACAAATGCTTAATGCTTTGTAAATATACTAAAAACTACAGAGTCGGATGTTTTTAAAGGGTGAATGTCTATGGTGTGTGAATTTTATCTCAATTTTTACAAAAGCTGAGAAGACACTATTTAAAATAGCAAAAAAAAAAAATTAGAAACCATCAAAATACCTAATTATAGAGTTTCCACAACAGAGCAAATTTATTCTGGGACATAAATAAAAACTGAACAGAAATACCGAGCTAGGGAAAGATGTATTCAACCGACTGTCAAAAGGTGGAGATTTAGCCAGGGATTTAGCTCAGCGGCATAAGTGCCTGCTTTGCAAGTGTGAGGTCGTGAGTTCCATCCCAGGTACCCCCAAAAAAAAAAAGATGAAGATTTAAATGGGCGTGGTGGCACATGCCTGTGATGCCGGCACTCAAGAGGCTGAGGCAGGAGGATCACTGAATTCAAAACCAGCCTGGGGCCAGGGATTTAGCTCAGCTGCACAAGCACCCGCCTCATAAGCATGCAGATGTGGGTTCCATCCCCGGTACCAAAAAAAAAAAAATCATGAGGAAAAACCAGCCTGGGCTACAAAGTGAGCTCAAGGTCAGCCCGAACTGCCTGGCGAGACCCCGTCTCAAAAGCCAAAAATAAATAAATAAATCAAATATTTCAACACACACATGTGTGAGAGAAAAATTAGGTAAGGACACGCATCAAGAATCTGCCAGCAGGGGCTGGAGATTTAGCTCAGTGGCATAAGCGCCTGCCTTGCAAGCCTGTGGTCATGAGTTCCATCCCCGGTACCAGTAAAAAAAAAAAAGAATCTGACAGCAGGTACAGGGCTCGATATCCTCAGCCTGCTGCAGGCAGCTGAGGGATGATGCCCTGCTCCTCCTCCTCCTCCTCTTCCCCCTCCTCCACAACCCCCCCCCCCATAAAACACAGCACCAAGGTGGGAACACCCAGGTGCTGCTGGCTCATGGGAGGAGAACAGCCTTTGTGTCTGTAAAGAGGTCCCCATTATCTGATTTAATCCTCCAAGTCATCCAGAGAGGCCCCGGGGGTCTCCGCCTTGTGCCAAGGTCACGGAGGTCACTGCCTTCTGCTGGACCAGACACCCCTCACTGCTCCAAGAGATCTGGGTTTTCCCAGTACAAACAGCTACTTAAAAAGAAGAAGAAGAAGAAAGAAAAACAACTAACAGCTGCAATCTCTACAGATATCTTTGGGGAGCACTAAAAATAGAGAGGAGAGGAGCGCAGGCCGAGGGGAGAGGCTGGCACCTGCTCACTGCACTGCACAGGAGGGCAGCGCTGCCCTGCCCACCCCTGCCACCCCTGCCCACCCCACAGCAGACCTCGAGGCATATGGGCTGGGAAGGGGCTGCCCCTGCTGAGCTGGCTCCTCCTGGCTCACAGGCCCAGGGTGGGACAGCTGGTGTGACCTACAGGGCCCTGCCGCCTCCCCTGAGTGAGAGACATGGAGCAGTCACCCCAATCCTCAGAGGGGACCGTGGACCTTGCTCCTCTCCCCAGGGTGGGGACAGGGACTGTCCTCAGCAGGGAGACCCTTGGTGAGCCTCCTGCCTAGAAAAAGGCTTCTGCCCGGGAGCAAAGTGCAGCAGCGGGGTGGGGGGGGTGGGGGGGTGTCTCTGCATGCTGAGGGCTGGCCAGGGTCATGGCCACAAACGGGTCAAGGCCACTCTCATGGCCCACACTACTGCACCAGGAGGCCCTGGCCAGGGCCCAGGGCACTGGGGCTCTCAGGGGCTGGGGCTGCTGGGAGGAGCCAGGGACAGCCTGCTGCAGGAGGCTGAGGGCTGGTGCCCTCCTCCTCCTCCTCCTCCCCTCTCCTCCCCTCCCCTCCCCCAGCAGAGGAGCAGCAGCCAGACAACTCTGCAGCAGTCTCCCTGGCCAGAGGCTGCAGCAAAAGGGAAAAAAAAAAAAAAATCCGCAGAGGGGAGGGAGCCGGGGAAGCCGCTGCCACCCGTTTGGATGTGGGTGCAGGGGCCGGGAAGAACTTCCAAATGACCTTGCAGCAAGAAGTTTTTTTGCCAGGGCTGCCGCAAGGCAGGACCAGGAGTGCTGCCTCCCGGCTGCTCACTCCCCCAGGGCTGGGCCAGCCAGGGCCTGCGGCCTGCTGGGGACAAGTGGGGAAAGCCCAGGTGCCTGGAGGGGGACAGCTAGGGGACGCAAATCTTCCCCGGAAGCAGCAGCCCAGGCCTGCCCACCACAGTAGCCCTGGCCCCTGACCTCTAGCCAGAGGGGTCCCCACCTGCTTCCTGGCCCATCTCCAGGCACAGCCTGGGCCTGTGTGGGTGGCCTGGCACCCACGGTGCCCGCCTGTCCTTCTCCCCAGCCTGAACTACAGTCCAAAGCCCGACAAGGTGATGGTGCTCAGATCTCTAAACTCGTCCTTTGGGGCAGGAGCCCCAGCTGCCCTGGACCGGGAGGGTGCAAGAGTGACCTGGCTGTGACAGCTATCACCTCACAGATCACGGGGGCTGGTTTGGTTGATCTGGCTGGCCAGGCTGGGGTCCCCTTCCCCCTCACTGCTCCTGTGTGTCCCTCAGAGTTGGCTTGGTGGAGGAGGAGCAGCACCCCAGACAGAGAGGACCGTTCCTTGGTCAAGGAGACAGAGCAGCTGCAATCCCCTGCTAGAGCCTCCCAAGAAGCCCTCGACCGGCCTGGGACATCCAAGGCTGGCACAGCCTCGGCCGGCGGGGATGCACACGCGCGCACACACACACACACACACACACACACACACACACGGGCAGGCAGACTGGACCCGGGCATCGGTGAGTGGAGCCCTGCCTCCTGGCCTGCTTGGGGCTGAGGGTGCGGGGTGGGAAAGCTGATTTAGGGGCTCAGGAGCAGTGAAACCACCTGCTGCCAAAGCCTTGCCCGAGAGCCTGGGGCCTCTGCCTCGGGCAGGCAACTGCGGGGGTTCAAAGCCATACCCCACCCACCGCAGGTTCATCTTGGCCAACACTTCCACCCAGGCTCTGCCTGTCTCTGTCAGGACCTCTGTCTTTCTGCAAAACCCAGAGGCACTTTTTCAAGGACAATCAGGCCGCTGGTCAGCCGAGTCCCTGGCTCCAGCCCCACGGAGAACCCAAGTGCCAGGCAGTAGCAAGAAGGAAGCGAGTGACATGTGTCAGAGCAGCACCCTGGAACCGCGGCTTCTCTGCTCTTTCCTACCCAGGCAGGCGCAGCGAGGTGCGGCCAGGGAGGCAGGAGGAGGGAGACTGGTCTTCCGGGCTTCCCAGGGTCAGGGCCGATCCAGGCGGCAGGGAGAGGTACAGACTCCCACCTGCTGACAGCATCTACCTCTGTCCATCCAGCCGCCATGTGTCCTTCAAGGCCAGGCTGGAAGTCCTGGCCCCTTGGACCTCGCCTGCCTCTCACAGCATGGCCTGCCTGTGACCCCCGAGCCAGAGTTGCCCCCCACCCCATTAACCTGCGAGGTACCAGGGGACAGAGGCAGCCCCTGGCCCTGTACAGAGCTCCTAGAACTCAGTACAATACCAGAAGAGGAGTGGGCAGGGGCTGAGTTATAACCGTGGGGGAAGAAAGGAAAAGAGAAGAGGCGACTAGAAAGGGCAGTTGGGAAGGAGGGGAGAGACGGAAGCTGCAGTTCCCCCGGGTCTGAGGCTGTGGGCCCTGGACACCCCCACAGCTGCAGCAGGTGGCACAGGCCGAGCTGGACTCAACACCACTTGGGCAGCCAGGCTGGGTGCCGGGCCACCCTGCTCCCCAAGGGCCCAGCGCCCACGCCTGCAGGGACCTTGGGCATGTCACCAAACCTTCTCCATAATAATCCCCACCTCACATCAAAAACCAGTTACCATGTATGACTATTATTATCATCACTGGGTAAGAACCAAGGCTTTAAATGTAGTCGTTGCTCAAAAACTGTGATCATATCATAGAATTCCAGAGCTCAAGGTGACCTTAGCTGTTATCACCTACAAAACTCACTCATGCCACAGCTGAGGAAGTGACCCAGCTAGAGGCAGACGCAGCTCATGCCCAGGTGCCCTGACCCCAGGGTGATACCATTCACTCACTATTTAACCAGCACCGCTGAGGTGGAAACCACAGCTGGTGAGAGACACGGGTTGGGGTATGGGTAAGGACAGGAGCCAGCTGAGACCGTGCCACCGTGAGAATCAGCAAAGGCCTCGGGGAAAGCCAGACGGCACCCAGGAGGGCTGGGAAGGGCAGGAACCTGGGGACCCCCAGGCAGAGGCTGCCCCGGGCAGTGCAGGTGTGCAAAGCTCTCACACGGCTCTGGTGGCTTCCACCACTCTCGCCCCAAACCCAGGCTGGTGTCCAGCTCTCGCTGCTGGCCTGTCATTTGGGCATCCATGCCAAGTGTGTGTCACCGCACCCAATGCCCTACAGGCAGCAGGGAGGATGTGGGCGCTGCCAGCAGGCACCCTGCGGGCCAGTGGCTGCAGAGCAGGGCACACGGCAGGTACCCCGAGGGGCCTCCCAGCCCAGCCCACAGGCCCCGACCCTCCACCGGACACCACGGACGGAGTACGGGCCACTCACACACCTTCAGCATCCACCGTCTCCTTCATGATGATCTCCACCCGCTCCACGTGGTGTCGGTTCCAGAGGCCGTCCAGGGCCTTGCGGTTCTGGTCTCGGAAGGGCAGGATCTGAGCCACAGCCTGTCAGGGAGAAAGAGGGTCGTGTCCAGCAGGGGACCGTGGAGTGCTGGCTTCCCAGGGCTCAGCCCATGCCAACTCTGCCTGCTCAGGGGAGGACACATGCTCTTGCACAGGCTCAGGGTTTCACTGCCCAGTAAAGATCCTGAAGGCCAAGCTTGATGGCACATGCCTGGAATCCTAGCACTCTGGAGCCTGAGGCAGGAGGATCGCTGAGAATTCAAGGCCAGCCTGAACTACACAGTGAGACTGCCTCAGACAAAACAAAACCAACCAACCAACCAACCAACCAACCAACCAAGATGCCACTAACAGAACTGACCTAAACAGATACCAGTCACAAAGAACACACTGAGAATTACCTATGTTCTCTGACTACCAACTTCTAATAAAAGAAAGGTATTTCAATGCCAAAAAAACATAGCAAGAAACGCTACACAAGGAATACATTTGGGATTTCTTCTCCTTTTGAAGTCAGCAAGGAAAACCTCACCAGGACCAGTCTTGGTCTGGGAACATATTCTTTGGGACTGTTACTATGGTAACTGTCCTGGTTGGATGGAAAATAAAGTGCTTGGTGCAGGTGATAGATGCCTGGGGCCAACAGGTGGCCAGCTTAGCGGCCTGTGGACCCAAGCGTGCCAACCACTGACCTGCCACCCCCAAGGGGTGCCCCAGGCTCCTGCCTCAGGATTCCACTGAGTTTCGTGGGCTCAGGGCCAGTGCACCCCATCAATTTCAAGATCTCCTTACCAGCCACCTGGCTCAAAACAGAATCCAGGAAGAAAAGGCAGATGGGGATAAGACTGAATTCTAAATTCCATAGTCACATTTCCTGTCCCCCTGCGGGGCTCAGCGTCCACAAGCCCCGGGCTCTCCTGGAGACTCTATAGTAGGCGGCAGGCCCTGCCGATGGGGTCCTCTGGCACCTGGGTGGTGGCCCCGCAAGCTCCCAGGGGCAGCTCACCTGCTTGCCCAGGTAGTGGTCCACCCTGTACATCTCCTCCTCCTGGAAGAAGCTCCCGAGCTCGGTGGCCAGCTGCTGGGCTGAGAGGTGGTCGTGGCCGAAGGGTTTCTCCAGGATGACCCGCAGCCAGGCGCCCGGGCCTGGCCGGCAGCTGCCGTTGATGTTGCGGGCGATGTCGGCGTAGGCGAAGGGCGGCACGGATAGGTAGAAGATCCTGCCGGCCTCACGGAAGCCCTGCTGCTGCCCAACCTGCGCTGCTATGTCCTGGCTCAGCATCCGGTAGTCCTCGGCCGTCTTCAGCTGGCGGTACTGGCTCAGCTGCAGGAAGTGGCCCTTGAGTTCAGTGCAGTCACTGGGTGCCATGTCCTTGGGGCAGGAGAGGGAGTCCAGGGCCTTGGCCATGAGCTCTTGGCCCTGCTTGGGGGCCGTCAGAGCGGCCCCATGGAAGCTGAAACTGTGGCCCTTGCCCACCTCATCCAGGTAGAGCTGGAACAGTCCCTGCCACAAGTACTTCTTAGCCAGGTCTCCAGTGGCCCCCAGCAGGACGATGGAGACATGACCCTGGAGTTGCTGGGCCTGCAGGCAACCCGTGAGGGCCACGCACATGGCCACCATGAGCATCTTCCAAAGGCCTGAGTACCTGCAGAGCACGGGAAAAACAGGCAGGGGACAAAGAAGGGTCAGACCCACGCGAGTGACTGTGATGGGATGGGAAGTCCACGCGAGTCTGAGGTGGTGAGCGCCAGACTCAAGTTTCCTGGGAAAGAGTCACAGGCCCGTGGCGTCCCCACCCTCCCGGCAGCGAGGCACCTGTGCCAGGCGGGCAGCGGTCAGGAGCCCGCCCCGGAAACAGGGATTACGCCTGCGCTGACAAGAGCCTGGGCAGGGGCGGAGCCACCAGAGATGGCGCCGGGGAGGCTGGACTACAACGTCCACCGGATGACCCATGCCAGTGTCACCCATATGAATGAGCCAATCGGGTGGCCCTTGCCCAGGAGCGGTGGCCACAGGTGACAGCTGAGTGGCACGAGAACATGACCCCTTCTTACCCCCAGTGTGGCTCATGCCCGAGTTTACTGGACTCTATGCACAAAGTGACTGCTATGTGGAACTCAGCACCGGGGTGAAAGACAGACCTGGGGCTGGGGCTGGGGCTCGATCCCAGCACTGCAGAAGGGGAAAAAGTGGGTTCCGGGGCTCACTGCCTAGCTGGGAATCCCAATCTGACCCCTTCCTACCCGGACAGTTAATTCAACCTAGCTGCGTCTCCGCTGCTGGGCATGAGTAACACCTAGAACATTCTTGGGCCCTGCGCTGGTGGTGGCAACAATGGAATATTAGTATCGGCAGCAAACGTCTAGGTCTCGTGGGTGCCGGACGTGGAACGGCACACCATGGGGTGTTAGGGTTCCCCGCACCCGCTCCAGAGCCCTACACGGAGCAGATTCCACTACACTCACCCCTCTGGCAGATGGCAAAGCTAAGGCTTAGCTGGATGGTGCTCCCACAGTGAGGAAATGGGGTGCAGGGATTGCTGAGCTCCACGGTTCTTGGGCAGTCGCATGCCTGCAGCCCCTTGGGAACAAACCTGCTATGCCAACCGGCATTTCTGAGCAGGACACAAAGGCTCAAGCACTTGCTCCCCCTGGCCTCCGGCAGGGTCCACGGGCCGATGTGCACTGTGAGCCCCATTCCAGGTGTCCCATTCCCCACGGAGCCTGGACTTTGGGGAAGGGACAGGAGGAGGACAGGAGAGAAGGGACCATGGCTGGCAGAAGTAGCGGTGGAAATGGAGCCACATCTGGGGGCAGAAGAGCAAAGGAGGCACCTCGGTGACAGCATCATTATAGGTCACCGCGCCACCCGCCCGTAGGTGCCCGCACCAGAGTCCACTGGGCAGCTGGCCTGTATGTGACCACAGGACCCCACCCGGGCCCCGTCCTTCCTGTCCGCTCTCTTCAGCCGCTCTTGCTGCCGAATGCACAGAGGGACCCGGACCGGTCCCCTTTCTCTGCTTCTCCGTCCCTGTCCGTCGCCTTCCAGCGAGCGACCCCTCTGCCAGAGGAAAGCGAATGCCGCAAGGTCAGTGCGGGACAGCGGCAGGGAGAAACCCGAAGCCCAGAGAACAGCCCAGAGGAGGAGCAGGCGCCAGCTGGCAGCCGCGCCTCAAACTCCTGATGGGCGCCTGGTACGAGGGCGGAGCTCGGGAGCCCGCAGCATCCGGCGGGGAGGTGGGGGCCGAGGCCAGCACCCCGTCCCACAAAGACCTCGGACAGCCCGGACGGATGGCACCAGGGTCATGCTGCCTCTGCCCTCTCCTTAGCCCACTTCCCACTCCAAAGGTCACAGTCCTCCTGGGCCAGCCCGGCCGGGCAGCTGCCCTTATTTATGTCCCCAGCCGGCCCTCTAGCACACATGGTACCAGCTTTCAACACGCTTGATTACTCTGGTTGCTAAATAACACTTTCCTAAATCAGCGGCATCAGCTTAGGTGGCAGGGGTGTGTGTGTGTGTGTGAGACACTGTTGCTCAAACTTTCCTGTGCATTTGTCTTTCCTGGAATTTTTTTTTTTTTTTTTTTTGAGATAGGTTCTCACTATACAGTTCAGACTGGCTTTGAACTCACTTCGTAGCCCAGGCTGGTCTCGAACTAACAGAGATCCTCCTGCCTCAGCCTCCCAAGTGCTGGGATTACAGGCTGGGTCACCATGCCCGGCTTTCTTGGGATCTTTTCAAATTCAGGTTCTAAAACAGAAGCTCAGGGGAGGGACCTGAGGAGCCCACTGAGTCCATGGAGCACATTTGGAGTACCGAGCTTTTTGGAGAGCCGAGTGGAACTCAGAACCAACACGCACACATCAAAACAGGGCGTGGAGGCACACAACTGACACCCCAGCTACTCTGGAGACCGAGACAGGAGGATGGCAGCGCGCAGCCGCACAGCCCCACGACCCAGGCTCGTCCTGGCTCCCTGGCTGTTCAACCCTGAGTCCCGGTTTCTCCATCTGTGAAACAGGACAGATGCCACCAGGCGGAACAAGGTGGGGCTGTAAGTGTGAGGGGCCAAGATGCATGTGGCGAAACCGCCCTACAGTGTTCAGGGATGGGCCTCAGTGTGTGCGAGAAGCCCCCCAACCCGAGGACTGCGCAGTAAACTCCACCACCCCAGAGCCAGACCTGCAGGACACAGGCCCAGGCCGCCCAGCCCCTCCGCCACGCGGGAGGCACAGGGAGGGGCCGAAGAAGCCAGTGATCCAAGGCGAGGCGAGGCGGGTCGTGGTCTACAGGGTCTGCGGGTCCTTCTCTAAAGCACTTTTACTCCCTCTGCGCCTTCTCTGCCGAAAGAGGACTATAAAATGCGTCTCCCAAACTGCAGGCTGAAGCTCACCCCAAAGCCTAGAAGCGGCCATCCAATGAATTTCCTTCTTCTTTTTTTTAATTCAGAAATCGACCCAAAAACCTTTAGGGAGAAGTTGGAGACGCTGGGGACAGGGCCAGGGTCCTGGGCTGGGAGCTGAGAAATGGGGTCCTTCTGACCAGGCCCGGGACACCCAGTAACCCTGAACAAGTCCGTAGCCAGCGGGGCCTCGGCTCCCTGGGAGACCGGCGAGGGCTCACCCTGTGCTCTCCAAGGGAAGGGTCCCCACCCTGTGAGCTGCCGGCCAGCACAGTGCCCACGCCAAGCGCAGGGCAGGGGGCGACAGGATGTGTGCTGCCAGCTCCCCCACACCCAGGGAGAACTGTGGGTGCTGGGGCCCCATCCTGGACCCCAGGGCTGCCCGGCTGCAGTCAGAGGCCATGCTAGCAGAGACCTACCTGGCAGACAAGGGCATAGCAGGGGCGTGACCCGGCCAGCCAGGGGCTGGGGTCGGAATATGGCTCTGGGTCTCCCTCGTGTCCGAGCGGGAAAGGCAGCCACGGCCAGTGCCACACAGCTGTCCAACACAGCAGCCTCTGGGCAGCACAGGAGAGGCCACTCTGAACCTGTGCCTGGCACATGCAGGCAGGGGGCAGAGAGCACGGGGGTGGGGGAGGGGAGGGTCAGGGCACTGCTGTTTCCTTCCCGCTCCCCCTCCCAGGCCTTGGCCAATGCCACCTCTGGACCTCGGGGCAGGAGGAGGGAAGCATTCTTGGAATCACGGCCTATGGGTCTGTTCTTTTAAAAAGTACATGAGAAGCCGAGCGTGGTGGCTCACGCCTGTAATCCCAGCACTCGGGAGGCTGAGGCAAGAGGATCATTGCGAGTTCGAGACCAGCCTGGGCTACAAAGTGAGCTCAAGACCAGCCTGAACTGCATAGCGAGACCCTGTCTCAAAAAGACAAAAAAAAAAATGATATTACTGAACAATTAAATAATATATATTAAAAAACAAAAGTAGTTGGGGTATGGAGGTACATAGCTGTAATCCCAGCACTTGGGAGGCTGAGGCAGGAGGGTCGCCAAGGGTTCAAACCCAGCCTGGGCTACCTAGTGAGTTCAAGGCCAGCCTGAACTATATCATGAGACCGTGTCTCAACTCCCTCTCCTCCCAAAAAATTTTTAAAAAGTAATAAACAAAGCCCAGGTCCTCCCCATCATTTAATGACTCTTTCCACTCATCAGAGCTACTGTTACCTAGGAGGTAAAAGCATTTCATCGGGGCTGCGCCTGCCCCAGAGCCTGGCAAAGGCCACCCGCGGCTGTTAGACGCCCACTGGAGCACAGCCAAGCACAGTGTGCTGTCCTTCCTCCCAGTGCAATCGATCACCACTCCGGGACAGCTGATTGTTAGCTGGACGCCTACCAGACTAAACAGCATGAAAACGGAGTCGCTTACCCGCAGCAGGCCTCACCCAGCTTCCCCGACGCTCAGTACCCAGCAGCTCTACCCAGCCAGGTGCTCAGGGCCCCAGACTCGGGCTGTGTGATCTATCGGCAACAGGACCACTCCTGGGTTCAAGCTGCAGCTGGAAAGCAGCTGTTTCTCGCCAGCGCCCTCCACGCTGCCACCGCTGTGGTGTGGCTTGCTGTGAGGAGCGTCCTAACCACCCTGCATCTACAGTTCAGCCTCAGCACCACCTCTGCTACGTGGCTGCTGTTTCAGCCGGGATGATCCCGTATGCTGCTGGGCTGGATGCTGTCACCCCCGGTTCTGAGGTCTGAAGGGTCTACGCATCCCTGGTCTCCCACCCAGCACCTCTCTGACCTGCCTCCTACTCTTCTGCCTCTCTGGCAGCTCCAACTGCCCATCCTCCTGCCTCAGGGCCTTTGCACCTGCTGCACCCTCCACCTGGCCTACTTTCTCTCCTCTTTTCTCTTGGCAGAAACATCAGGAGCTCTGTGAGGTTTCCTCAGGCCTCTGTTACACTGTGACTCTTCAGTCCTTCCCCTGTTCTGTCACGCTCTGAAACAGACACCAGTGATTGCATTTAACCTGCCAACCATGTGCAATGCTGCCCTCTGAGAGGGGAAGTGCAGAGAACTCATGCCCGTCCTGCCCCCTGCACTATCCCTAGGCCCTGGCACAGAAAAACTCTATGCATTTCCTGGAGGAAAAAATAATCAGGAAATCCCATTCGCAACAGATAAACCCATGAAGCCCCATGACCACCCTGTACACGAGGGACTGGAGTAGGAATGACCGCACAGAGGGAGGACGGGAAGGGGGCGCGATGCGCTGAGCCCCCCACACACCAGCAGCTGCTCACGACTCGATCTAATACTATTAATAATAAGATCTATTAATAGCAGGTGTCGTCGGGCACCTGATGCCAGGTGGAGAATCTAACACGCATCACAGCAATTAATTCTCACCCCAACTGCACGGTGGGTACTGAACGACCCCACATTCAGCACAAGAGGAGAGGAGATAAAGGTGCAGGGGGTAAATTACCCGCTGACGGCCAGACAGACAGTTGGTGGGGGGGGGACAGGGTTAGACACCCAACTGTGAAACTGGTGGCTATGTCTTCCCACTGTGAGATCCAGAACTGTCTTTCTTAGACACCAGTTCTGCATCTCCTCAAGTAGGAGCCACGGTGGCCTGGACCTACACAGGCTCCTTCGGTCACCAGCCCCGGCCACCTGGCAGCAGCTCTGTAGCCTCAAGATAACCGGTAGTCAAATGGCTGCTAAATGGCCCCGGCCCGCTGTCCACTTCGCCAGGGTCTCACGCTCCCTTCTTCTGACTTTACCAACACTGCACTCAGGAGCCTGAGTTGACCCCATAAAACCTGGGAGGCCCTGGGGACGGTGGCCTCAGATAGGTTATTTAACTGCTCCGTACCTCCACGGAAACCAGCCAGTCACCAGCGCACGGGGAGATAATCCTCCTAAGGCACTTAGCGCAATGCTTGGCAGACAGGAAGCACTCAAGAAATGCTCGCTTCCGGCACCCAGCGCTAGCATCGAGAACCAAGGCTCTTCTCGCTGGCATCTCGGAAGAACTAGAAGCCCACGTGAGCATCTCAGGACAGCAGAGGTACCAAGGAGCGGTCCATGACGGCTTCCTTGGGCCTTTGTGCCATACCAATAAAAACAGTAAAGGGGAATGACACGGATACGATTGAAATGTCCCAACGTTGGGCCTTGTAAGGGCTTAGATGGCCGGGACAACAAGCAGGACAAAGGGTGAACCTCTGACTCTGGCCCTGCGCCTCCACGGCATTGCCCTGGGCCTCCTTCTCCGCTGCGAAATGGAAACCTGCTCATTTCAAGATCTGGCCGAAACAAACCAGAACCAGATGCACCCACAAATGCTGTGGCAGGACACGGTGCTGAGATAGTTCCCGAAGGCACCGTCACTCACTGATCAACCTAGGACAGCAAAAAGCAACACCAGACACCTGCTGTGGGGCAGGTCAGGGTGTGGACACTTAGGGCCTGGCCACAGCCAATGACATTGTTGCCTCGATCGGATTCCATAAATGGAGTAGCGACTGGGCCAGGGATGAAGACACCTTCTTCCTTTGGAAATGACCCAAACGGTCCAGATAGGAATTTAGGGAACTCCAGACTTTGGATAAAAGCGAATTCCCACAGTTCGCCCAGCGCAGTGTTTGGCTGAGCAGCCTTGCGTCTCAGAGAAACCCCGACAGCACGTGCCTATGAAAGCTGAGAGGGGCCGCCGCCAGGATCAGCTGCCCCCCACGTTTATCCGCAGATCAGCCGGATGCCCCGCTGCAAAATGTGGGCTAGAGATGGAGATGTGCCCCCTCCGCACTTCGCGGCCCTCTGCTCCCTGCCCTGGGCCACCAGGCCCGCGGGGACTAGGGCAGAGATCAGGCCCCCCTTGGTCCTATTTCTGGCTCCCGGCGGCTAACCTCCCGGAAGGAGCGCCCTGGATCTGGGTCTCGGAAACCCAGGGCAAAGGCCAAGCTCAGCAGAGCCCGCGGGGAAGCGCACAGCTCCACCTCTGCACGCCACTGGAGGCAGCCTAGCAAGAGGGCGCGCGGGGACCTGGCGTGACCCCGGAAGGGCTCCGGCCGCCCCCGAGGGACACCCCAGCGGGCTCCGCGGGTGGCGACCCCATACTCGGCCGTGCAAGGAGGCCGGGCGCAGGCGTGGGTGGGGCGCGGGGTCGCGAGCGCTCGGGGAGCGAGGAGGAGTGCGGCTTACTTCATCTGCGGGGGCCAGCGCCGCCTCTTCCCGGGGTGCGCGCGTCCGAGTCGGCCGCGTCCGGGCCCAGCCTGCCGGGCCTCAGGGGCCCCGGGCGCGCGCCGTGGCCCGCGGCGAGGGACGAGCACGCGCGGCGGCAGCTGCGGGGGCGCGCGGAGGGGCGGGGTCGTGGGCGGGCCTTCCGAGCCGCGCGCGGCGTCACCGGGTGGGCGGAGCCGCCGCTCTCGCCTCGGGGCGCTCGGTCCGCCGCTGTGCTGTTCCCGGAGACGCTCGCGGAGGGGGAGGGGCAGGCGTGTGTCGCGGAGGAGACCCGCGGCCTGGTTTTGGTCCTGCTCGGGGACCGGCACAGGCTACCTGACCCGACCCCTCCAGCCCTATCCCTAACCTTATTCCTGTCCCCCACCTGGGGGCTGAGCGGCCCGCGTGCCCCTCTTTGCCGGCACCCCGGGGTGGAGTTCAGGGGCGCGGGGAGGGGGGGCACTCTTGCCTCGGCCCCCGGGCAGCCGCGATGTCACACCGGACGGTCCCTGCGCCGGGCTGTGCTGTCTCTATGAGGCAGGCTCCTCCCCCATGTGATTTTAACCGGTACCGGGGATCGAACTCACGGCCACGTGCTTGCCAGGCAGGCGCTTGTGCCACTGAGCTAAATCCCCAGCCCCGGTAGGTCTCAGTGCAGTGGGAGGCTGAGGCGGGACTGCAAACCCGACCTTGTCTCCAAACAACAACAACAAAAACCAGTTGGGGGTGTAGCTCAGAGTGATGCTCTGGGTTCAGTCCCAGTCCCGGGCTTGGTTCTCTGGGTGGTGACAGGATCGGCCGCCCCACCCAGCACACCTCACATGGTAATTCCTGTCCTCCCTCTGTCCCTCTCCATTATGGTGCCACAGGAGCAGGTTACCCTCGCCCTGTCCTGTCCGACCCCATGCCCACTTTTCTGCCCTACAGTTCTGTCAGTGCCCCCGATGTGCCCCCGTCCCTGAGTGGCCCCTCCTCCCTGAGCAGAGGCCCAGTGGCCTGGGCTAATTAAGGCAGGACCTTTGCTGCCCTGGCCAGCAGACTCCTTGGGACCCCAGCCCCATGTGCACCCCAGGAACTAAGACTGTGTGGCCATCTCTGCCCAAGACCTCTGGGCTACTCAGGAGAGGGAAAATGGGCCCAGTTTTGTGTATCTTAATCCGGGTGATGCCAGGCCTTGGAGCCCTTCCCATGTCCTGCAACCCTGTGAACCGGGGCCTTCAGAGCCAGGCCCAGGGAAGCAGTGGATGGGTGCGCAAGGTCCGAAGGCTGAGAGGCACAGAGGGGCCCGTCCCACATCTCTGCGCAGCCACCGCAGGTGACCTTCTGTGACCTTGAAGGATTTTAACGCTATCTGCACAGCACCTCAGTTGTAACCAGTGTAAGCTAGAAGATGTCCAGGTGCTCACCTCACCCCCTTGAGGGGTGTCATAGGGGTGGGGTCCGAAGACAGCACGAGCTGGGGGTCCCCCCTGAGCAGCCCCTGCTGCCTCCACTCCCACACTGCCTGGAGATGCCAGCGAGCGTCCTCAGCCTGCTTCCTCCCCATCTCACCTGCCTCTGTGCCATCAGGGGCCATTGGCCTTGTTCTCTTTCCGTCCTGAGACTGTTTGGCCCCACTAAACCCCAGGCACCTGGGCTGGAGTGTGTAGCCTCCCAAAACCTCCATCCCAGTGTCCATCCATCCCAGTGCTCTGGGAGGCTGAGGCATCAGGACAGCCATTTCGAGCCCATAGCAATTTACTGTGTCTGTGTCTCAAATGTTTAAAAAGAGAAAAAATGGCTGAGAATGTAGCTCAGCGTGAAGGCCCTGGATTCAGTCCTCGGTATTGGAAAAATAAACACTGGTACCATTCCTTCACCTCTCTGAACCTTTTCTCATTTCTGTGTGAACCTTGGCTCTGGTATACTCAGGGCCACAAGGGACCAGGGGTGCCCAAAAATCCATGAAGGAAGCCAGAAGAGATTGATGTCCCAGGAGGGATGGGTCCTGTGACCCAGCTGTGTCTTTGGCTGCTCTCGTGTGGGATAAAGAAACCCCCAGGGCTCTGTACGAAGCTGGTTATTTTGGGGTTTTCCCCTCTGTCCCTAACCTTGAGCAAGGCAGGACTCAGGGCTAACACAGCAAGGCCCAGGGCCATGCGTGACTCACCAATGTCTGCAAGTTCGAAATAAACCCCGGCTGCAGCTGCTATTTTTGGGCGCAGCTCCCTGCATGGGCTCTGTTGGCTGCTCGGCTGTCCCCGGGTGGGGAGGGCGGAAACAGGTGTCACAGATTCTGGTCCGGACTCCAGAGACCTCAGCACTCTTTTCCTTTTTTAACATGGGCTGTGCAAAGTGGCGATGGCTTTGTTTCCCACTGAGGCTGTGACACGTGGGAACTGAAGTTCTCCACAGAGATGAGTCTGTATTCAGAGGCCTCTGGATTAATTCGATTTAGCTGATTGGAGCCTCGACACTTTGCAGAGAGAGGAGACGACCTGGAAGTCAAGGTGGGGTTGGACTGTATCTTGGATCCTTTCTGATAACCACGTGGTCAGCCGTTTTGTTTTGTTTTGTTTTGGTGTGTCCTGGAGATTGTATACTGAGCTGTATCCCCAGCCCTTTGTAATATTTGAGACAAAGCCTTGCCAAGCCCCTCAGGCTGGGCTTTGAGCTTTCAATCCTCCTGCCTCAGCTTTCCAGAGTTCTGGGATCACGGCTGTGCACCACCACACCTGGCGCAACACCCTTTGTACCCCGCCTGGTGACCCACCTACTTCCCCAGGGGACTGACTGTAAAGGCTTCTCGGGAACCGCATCTTCCTGAGTCTCTTGGTTTTGGCTCCAAATAAACTATTTTCTTTATCTCAGCATTTTTAATTTTAACATCAGTACAGTTTACCACAGTTAAACAACAAAGATTTATTATTTCATGTCATGGAGGTCAGAAGTCTAACGTGCATTTCGCTGGGCTGAATAAGGGGTCAGGACTGAGCCCCTCTGTGGAGTCTCCTACCTTCCTTCCTTCCTTCTCTTCCTCCCCTCCTCCTCCTTTTCCTTGTCCTCATCTTTCAAGGGATTAAATCCAGCACCTTCCTGCTGAGACAAATCCCCAGCCCTTTTAAACTTTGAAACAGGACTAAGTCACCCAGGCTGGGTTTAAATTTGGGATCCTCCTGCCTCAGCCTCCAAGAATGCCTCGATTACCAGCATAGGCTGCCACATCCAGCTTCACTTTTTTCCTTGTGTTTGGGTTTCAATCATATTGCTCAAGGCTCAACCATATCACTCAGAGTTGTGGTTTTAGGACAGAAAGCCCTGTTCCCTTGCTGACTCAGGAGCCTTGGAAGCCCATGGCTGCAGCCCCTCCTATAATGCCCTGGCTACTGCCCAAGGCTAGGGTGCTCTGGCAGCTCCACCTTGCCTGGGGACAGCTCTCTGACTGGGTGGGGAAGGGTCTGGGACTCTGGTGACTCTGGTGATTAGACCAGGGCCCTCTTGTGATCTGAGGTCACTCCCAGCTCAGGGTCCACACCCTTGGTCACGTCTGGAAAGTCTCTTTGCCCCCCCACACTTGGCAAAAGACCATCAGTCTCTCGATTCCCACGGATGTGCCTGTTCTTGGTAGTTCACACAAGGAGTCACACAGCGTGTGGCCCCCTGTGGCCAGGTGTGTTACACAGGCACACGTGTGTGTGCCTGTGTAATGGGTTCAGGGTTCACCCATGTTGGGTGTATCATTGTTCCGTTCCCTTGTATAACTAAATGATGTCTGATGGCACAGGTGTGCTGTCTGGTTGATCTGTTCTCATGGGTGGGCATTTGGGTCAATTCCACTTTTCATTCTTAGGTTATCTGTGATTTTTTTTTTTTGGTGCTGGGAATCAAACTCACAACCTCACAGGAAGGTACTTGTTTGTGCTGCTGAGCTAAATCCCCAGCCCTACTTTTTATTCTTAGGAGTGGTGCATTACAAATGCTTGCAAGCTGGATTTTGTGTGGACATGTGTTTTCATTTTCCATGGGTGTAAATACTCAGGAATCGACCGGCAGGGTCTAGTTAGCCTTGCAGGAGCTGTTGCCCTGTTTTACAGAGTGGCTGAACCTCTCTGTTCCCAGTAGCAGAGCCTAGGGATTCTGATTTCCCACATCCTCGCCAGCACTTGTTATGATTTGACTTTCTCATTGTGGCCATCCTAAGTATGTGTGAAGGAGGTCTAATTGCCATTTTGATCCGCATTTCCCTGAAGGCTGACCGTGCTGGGCTTCTTTCCATGTGCTTATTTGCTGTTTTTTTTTTTATTAATTTTATTTAAAGAGAGGGGAAAAAAACAAAACAGAAAAAAGGGTAGAAACAATACAGAATTTCAAAAAAAAATAAACAGAAATCACTAGTTGATACATTACATATTGTCTTCTTGGATATAGTTGTTCAAGTTACAAAATTAAAGCACACAAAGTGGACATTCAAACAGTGAGGCTGCAGACAGTTCTGTTCACCAATCCAACAAAAACTCAGCAACATGGTTATCAATCCTACACACTTAAACATACATGCAGTTATATCCTTTAGAGCACTTTCTTTTCCTCCTTTTGCCTTTTAAGTCCATTATCTGTTTAGTTATATCATGTTTCAGGCTGCTCGGTACCTTACTGATCTGCTTTGTTGTTATTTACTTTTTACAATATTTTCTTATATTATTTTTTTATTTTATTTTATTTATTTTGCAGGTAGTAAAATACAGCAGAACAAGACAGGACATAACCAACTGAGGCAGTGCAGTGAAATTGGCACAGAACCTCACAGCAGGCCACCGGGACAACAGCAATAGGCACAATAGTACATCTGGTTTTCTTCACAATAGTTGTTGCTTCAATCAGGCAGAGCAATATCGAAGGAAATACCAGAATTATAAAAACAGAATATTGAATAGAGCAATACCATTGATCAGAACAGAGCAAAACAGAGATAAAAATATTTGCCTTCAAAGTGATGGCAGGAGAAAATCCCTCTTATTTGCTATATTGCATATAGTCAAACTCGCAAGAGATGCTCAGATCTCTGGCTCTCACTTGCTAGTGGGGTGGGGTGGGGTGGGGGGGTGCGGAAAGGATGAGATGGGTGTTTGATTCTAAGCCCGAGTGCTGTAGGCTCACAGCCACCCACTAGAGCGGTGAGCTGGCTGCCTGGTTTCCCAGCGCCCCAAGTTCCCACTTATTTGTTGTTTGTACGCCTTTGTTGGAGAAAAATCGAGTCCGATTCTTTGCCCATTTTTCAATTGGCTCATATCTCTGTTAGTAGTTGTCAGAGTTCCTCACACATGCTGAACACAAGTTCCTCACCACTGGAGAGTTTTGCCCCATTCAGTGGGTCGTGTCTTCACTGTCCAGACGGTGTCCCTCTGGGGGTCGAGTTATTCACCCTCATGGCGCCCGGCTTATCTGCTTGTTCTCGGGCTGCTGGTGCACTTGGCACATAACCAAGGAGGCTTTGCCTGATCCAGTGTCGTGATTTACACTTGTGTTTTCTTCTAAGACTTTCGTAGTCAGGCTCTTACATGTCAGTTTGTGTTGCTTGTTTGTTTTTGTTATGCTGGAGATGAGACCCAGGGCCTGTGCCTGTCCCACCTCAGGCCATGTACAGACCCGCACTTAGCAGCGTTTTTGTGGTTGCTGTGAATAGAAACCCCAGTTTCCTGCTGTTGCTCATGGACACGCAGTGGTCCCCATGCACTGCTGAACTGTCCTCTGATGCATTAGGAGCAAGATGTGACCAAGGTGTCACCTGACCAGCAAGACAGGCCCCAGGGGACAAATAAGAGACTCTTTAAAAAGAACTTTCTGGTGAACACAGCACAAACTGAGGACCCAGAATCACCAGGTCCAGGGGCCGGGTCCCTTTCATCCATGGTGACTCCTTTGGACAGGGTACATGGCACCCTTGGGTCAAGGCACAAGTTTCCCGGGTTGCTGCCCGTAGCGTCCCAGATTGTGTTTGGTCGCTGCCCAGGAGAGGGAACACAGGGGAAAGCAGACAACAGCCAGGGAGCAGCTGGCCCAGGTGGCAGCCAGGACGGGGGTCTCCAGCAACACAGGGAGCCGCACATGTCCTCAAGGTCACCACTCTTCCCCGGAGCAGACGCAGGCATGAGCTCCTGGCTGGCAGAGGAAGCACAGAGACAAAGATGCTGGCAGCAGCCCCAGCCGGCACTGCAGCGAGGCTGCGTCAGGTCCTGGAGCCAAGCAGAGGCGCGGGCTGGGCACAGCCACACGGTGGACAGGCCTGGGGTTTGGGAGGATGGGCGCCCTCAGGGGAGCTGCAACAGTGACCAGCGGGCCCTCATGAGACATGGTGGCCTCCGGTCCCTGTGTGACACTGCAGTGGCCTGGGCTGGGACTGGAGCTTGGGGAACCTCCGCTGAGCCAGCCATTCCTAAAGGCTGCGGGGTCACAGCAGGGGACAGCCCCACACGTGTCGGGCCCTGGGCACACAGGTAAGGTGCCCCCATACATCCACCCAGTGGCACATCCCTGCTGGGGTCAGGGGTCAGCAGCAGATGGGGCCCTGCTCTCAGGAGCTCGTGTCCTGCCACAGCTGGATGGGCCTGGCGGGGAGGCTGACCAGTCAGTGAGTAATTACGCAGCAAGGGCTGCAGAAGAGTGTCTGGCCGGGGTTTTGCCGGGTGGTGACGTCCAATGACACTAGAAGGAGGGGGGCTGGTTATGCAAAAGTCACCAGAAGAACCCTGTAGGGAGGAGCAGCAAGTGCAAAGGCCCTGCGGCAAGGAGAGCTGAAAGGGAGCCAGTGTGGTTAGACGAGGCCCTGGCGAGGCGCTGGGCAGAGGGGCGCAGACATTTGTGTGGAGCAGGCATGGAGTTGGTGTTCAAGGAGGTGACAAAGTTCTGGAGATGGACGGCAGTGACAGTCACGCAATATCATAATTACATAGGGCCTCTTCACTGCATGCTTAAAAACCATCACATTGATGAATGGTAGCGGTACATTTGATGAACATTCTTAAAGATTACTCTTAAAAGTTACACATCGTGGTGGCATCCTGGAAGGGAGAAGCTGAGAGACACTGCATTCCCTTAACCCAGGGGACCCCATCTGTCTTATCCCCTGAGGTTAGGAGTCGTGCCACCACCCAGTCCTCCTACGTTTGTCTGGCTTTCTTTTTGTCCTTAGTTGGGTTTCTTTAGACAGTCTCGGTCTGTAGCCAAGGCTGGCCTTGAACTCACGCTCATCCTTCTGCCTCAGCCTCCCAAGTACTGGGATCACAGACCTGTGCCACCAGGCCTGGCTTCTGCATTTGTCCGGGGCCAAGGGGCAGCCTCTGTTCGTGTCCCTCCCTGTCCCCCTGCAGTTTCATGGTGACAGCTGATTCCAGGCGAGCACAGGCTGGACATTCTGCCTTCCATTGTGGAGGCCTCGGCGTGCATTTATATCCCGGATCCAACATGAAACATGGATGAGTCCCGGGGACACAGCCCCTGCCTGGCAAGCGTGAGGTTGTGAGTTCGATTCCTGGTACCACAAAAAAAAAAAAAAATGGATGAAACCACCGTCTCTGACACAGTGCTGAACGTCAAGTCTCCAGCAACCGTCCGAGAATGAAGCCCCTGCAGCTGAGACCCCATGAGCTCCTCTCTCTGTTGTAGGTTCCCAGACAGGGCTCCTAGGAGCTCGAAGGAACTGAGTCACAAATAGAACCCTGCTGAGCCCCTGCCTGCACCAGCGCTGGTAAACAGGGCCTCAGGCCGGAAGCGCAGGCCGGCCTCACTGTGCTGATCACAGGAGATGAGGACTGGCAGGTACCTTGGAAGCTTTTGCTGAACAAGGAGGCTCAGGGCTCAACACAAACCGCTTCATCACCCCTGCTGCAGGGGGAACCCGCTCAGATGCTCTGATGTGGCATCCAAGGACATCAGGGCTTCCCTGTCCAGCTGGGATTAAAATATCCAGCCCTCCCAGGAGAGGCGGAGCCCCCAAGTTACAGCCCCTGCTCTGCGGCCAGTGGGGGTGTGGGTTCCCCCCACCACCAGGGGGCTCTTCCGGGCTCATAGCAGGGAAGGATGGAGACAGAGGCAGGGGACACTCAGGGACACGGAGGCTGCTCACTGGGCTTGGTACCAGGGATCCAACACAGCACCGTGCATTTGCAAGGCAGGCACTTATGCCACTGAGCTAAATCCCCAGCAGCTTTTTGTCTTTTTTGAGACAGGGTTTAGCTGTGCAGTTCAGGCTGGCCTTGAGCTCACTTTGTAGCCCAGGCTGGCCTTGAACTCACAGCAATCCTCATGCCTCAACCTCCCGAGTGATGGATGGAATTACAGGCAGGTGCCACCGCACCCGGCAGTGTGTCAGGTTTTCAGACCCATTTCCGGGACCCTCGGGGAGGTCTCCGGAGGCTGCTCCAGCAGGAGGAGCCACCATGCTGTTCCTGTTCCTTCCGTGCTGGGAAGACGTGCTCTCTGGGGTCACTGTCACTCCCCTGCAGCTCCTGCAGGACTCACCCCCTCCATGTAGTCCTGCTGGGAAGATCCAAGACTCCCTGACATGGCACTATGTCCCTGGAGTCCCCATGCTGGGTAGGGGCAGGGGCAGAGACAAGTCAGACTCCTCTGGCAGTCACAGTCCCCTCCCACTAGCCGTCCCTGGCGTGGGAGTGACTCTGGCCCTGTGCCTGCTGGGGCTTCTGTCCACGCCTGCCTGGGCCCACCTGCTCCTCCGCGTGGGGGCGTCTGGGGCAAGACGGTGACCCCCTCTAAAACTAAATTACAGCCTATCCACCTATGATCCCAGCCCTTGGGAGGCTGAGGCAGGAGGGTCACCCAGAGTTTGAGGCCACCTGGACTACATAGTGAGTTCAAGGCCAGTCTGAACTACACAGGAAGACCCTGTCTCAAAATAAATAAATATAACAGCCTAAGGCTGAAGTAGGGAGAGCCACAGAGGCCGAGAACTGACTCCTCCCTTTAACACACTCCTTTAATTAGAGTTTTGATTCAGAAAAGAGTTCAATTTGCCGCTTTCCTTTCTTACCCTCCTGTTAGACGATGGCGCCCTCAGCGGCCAGCACTGTGATGAGCACAGATTATAAACGAGAATAGCAGACACGTTTAAATCGCCTGTATTTTTAAAAAGCAGACCCCGGCCCTCCTGCCCTACAGAGGCTCCTTCCAGCCCGGACTGCAAGGCAGAGGCGCCACCCCTCCCGCTCGGCCTTGGTGATAGACTCCCGAGCCTATTCGGTGCGGTGAGGTCAGTGACAGCATCACACTGTGGCCAGACACGGCCCTGTGACTAAGTTCCGTGCTGATACAGGAGAGGAAGTGAGCGGGTAGGGTGTGTGCAAGGGGGTTGGATGGCCGGCTTGTGCTTTCTTCATGTTCTTCTTGCCTTGGATGGTTGCTTCTTGCTGGGGAGGTTGATGTGATGGCTAGAGAGCTGGTGACTCTTCAGGTTCATGAGGTGTCTGGGAGAATAAAACTGCAGGCTGGGACAGCATGAGGAGTCACCATGACAACCCGAGATCTCTGGGCCACTGGGGTTTCTAAGGGAAAGAACAATGAGCTTGCGTTCTGTCTAAAACTTTGTTTCCGTGTCTGTCCTCCCTGCAGTTGATACTGGTGTCATCTGTTCTAGAGGGTCACCCTGAGGCCACTCAGTCCCACCCCCCCACCCCCGGTTTTGGAAGAAAATCTCTGGAACGTACTGTACGCTTGCTGCCTTCTCCAGCCAAGCACACAGCAAACCTGCAGTGCTTAGAAAAAACACAAGGTGACAGTTACATGGAAATCTCAGATAAGAAGCATTAGTTTATTTTATTTATTTGTTTTGAGACAGGGTCTCACTGTGTAATACAGGCTGGCCTTGAACTCACCATGTAACCCAGGCTGGCCTCAAACTCATAGCAATCCTCCTGCCTCAGCCTCCCGAGGGCGTGGTGACACACACCTGTAATTCCAGGGAGGCTTCAACTCTATGTACCCCAAACTGGCCTTAAACTTGTGACCCACCTGCCTCAGCCACCTAAGTGCTGGGATTACAGACATGTGCTGTCCACCCCAGCTACAGTTCCCATCTTTTAGGCTTCTTTGGCTCTTTATAATGTCTCTCTCTTTCATGGTGTCAGTTTGCAGCCTGCTCCGTAGACTGCTATAAGCATGCTTGTCTGTCCATCTGTCTGTCTGTCTGTCTGTCTGTCTGTCCCACTTCAGTGCTGGGGATGGATCCCAGTGCTTTCTGTGCCTACAGGCCAGGGCTCCACCTGCAGCCCCCGCTCATTTCCTGGCACCTGGGTGATGTGCGGGTACACGAGGTGGGGAGCTCATAGCCGGAGCCGGAGCCCGGATCTGCTCGGAGCCTCCTCCCTTTATCCCGGGGTCCCCACACAGTCATGTGACCTGCGGGAGCTCAGGGGGCCTGCGGTGACCTGCGGGTCCAGGGTTGAGGGTTTTGGGGCTCCCTGGGCCCTCCCTCAGCACCTGGCAAGCCGAGGCCCTGGTGGCACCACAGGCTGGGCCAGGGCGGGCACGAGAGCTGCAGGGGTCTCCTGTGAATGGCCCATGGGCAGTGGTGACACCGTGGTCCCTGAGGGGCTGGGGCCTGAAGTTGGAGGGGAGTTGAGGAGTGCGGGGTTGATCTGTGCCCTTCACCCCCAAATGCACACACAGAAGCCTGAACCCAGGACCTCAGCCCGTGGCTGTCTCGTGTCCAGGGAGCCCCTTGTGGAGCTGACTGAGTTAAAGGAGATGGTGAGTGGGGGTCTGCCGCAGTGCTCAGGCGTCCCTGAAGGGAGATTAGCACTCAGACGTACCAAGGGACCCTGACTGCCCATGGCCGGGGCGGGGCATAGGGTCGGGACGGCGCTGCTTCAGCCTCCAGCCCCAGGAGGAGGGATGTCCAGGGTCTCGGCCACCTGTGTAGCACTGTGTGACAGCCACTGAGCAGATGGCAAGGCCGGGCATGGAAACAAAAGGCCGTGGGAAGACAGTGGCCACCGTGTTCGCACCGTCCACCCTGGATGCCAGACACTAGCTCGGGCAGGCAGAGAGCCTGTGCCCTCTGGAGCTGTCACCTCCAGAAGAGACAGAAACTTGGGGGACTAATGGGTGAGCCAGGGACCCGGACGGTGGCCAGTTCTGGACCATGGGAACTGTTAACCTGGATTTCTTTTTCCAAGACAAGCTCTTCCTATGTAGCCCAGGCATCCTCCTGCCTCAGCCTCTTGAGTACTGGGATTATAGGTTTGCACCACCATGCCTGGTGACAAGAGGCATTTTAAAGACCCCAAAGGACGCAGCCTCTGGGTGACATTGAGACGTTGTCCTGACCGGGCTCGAACATTTCCTGCCTCAGCCTCCCAGACTGCTGGGCTTAGAGGTATGGGCCATCATGCCAGAGACTTTGCCCAGCCTGGGTGGAAGCTGTGCCTCTCTCGGGCCAGTATGCAGCACATGCCAGGTAAACATGCAATCAACAAACAGGTGAGAAAACCCAGCGAGGACAGAGGACGCAGGCTGGAGGCGTCCAGAGAGAGAAGCCGCTGCCCTGTGATCCGCCACATCCTGACCCGGCCACCCCAGGGCTCTGCAGGGGCCTCGCCAGGCCTGGCCTGAGGCCTTTCCAGGAGGCCACCTAGCCCTACAGTGGGGAGCCCCAGGGCTTAACTCCAGAGCTAACGGTGTAGAGCGGCTTCCAGACAGCGCTTTCCTGGGATAAACCTCGGTTTCTCCTGCTGCGACTGAAAATAAAACAGAGAGTGGGGTCATGAGACGTCAACCCATTGAAGGAACACCGGGGTCTGCTGGCTGGGGGTGGGCAGACTGCATACGTTATTATTATTATTTTATCAAGGTCTAAATTGACAGGGTCACGTGCGTGCCAAAGCTCCAAGGATTTTAGAACTAAGGAGAAATTCCACGCAGTTCAGCACTTGCTCTGGTGGGGCATAGAGCTCAGCAGCTCAGCACAGAGCTGCCTGGCAAGCTCGAGGTTGTGAGTTCAATTCCCGGTACCAAACCAAAAAAAAAAAGGAAAGAAAGAAAGAAAGAACTTGCTCTTGGGGACAGGGCAGGGTCCTCAGGTTTGTCACAACATAGACGGAAAATGGCAGGCCAGATGCAATGACCCAGAAAAGCAATAGTGTCCCCAGGACGACTGTTGCAGCCTGGGCTACATAGCAAGAGGTTTCACTTGCTTTTGATTTCAGAGCAAATGCTTTATTCCTGTGCATTTCTGGGGCTGCCATTCCTCGGGTGACTTGGGTAACCCCTCCCTAACACCAATGGTGACAGCAGAGGTGTCCCCGGCAAGGATGCCAAGAGGAGCCCAAAGGGAGGTCAGCCCAGGGTACATGCCACCCCCCCCAGTGCCCACAAAATACCAGGAAAGACAGAAATCAGAGAAGTGAGTTGGTCAGAAAATCAATGGCATCAAGATGAGACAGAAGAATCAGCAACCCCAGCATGATTAAGCAAAAGCAAGACTAAGGCAAATTCAGACCAGGCGTGGTGGCTCACGCCTGTAATCCCAGCACTCGGGAGGCTGAGGCAGGAGGATCACTGCAAGTTCGAGACCAGCCTGGGCTACAAAGTGAGCTCAAGGTCAGCCTGAATGAACTACATAGCGAGACCCTGTCTCAAAAAGACAAAAACCAAAACAAACAAAAATAAATAAGTAAATTAAAGATCTGGGGGAAATGAAGGATTGGAAGATGAGACCACCAGTGGTTCAGGTGGGCCCTGAACCCAGTGAGTCCTTATCAGAGAATAATGAGGAAGGCAGGACCCACAGTGGAGGCAGAGCCAGAGGCTCGGAGGGGGGTTTGAGGCTACAGGGCTGGTCACACCCCTGCCCCAGCCTTTTGGCCTCTGGAAATGAGATGCATTCACTGTGTTCAACAGGGGGGCCTTTTGTGGCAATTCATTAGGACGCCCCAGAGAGGTGACATCCAGGTCTCAGAGACCACAGGGAACTTCCCCCAGTGCCACAAGGCAGCTACTTAGTGTTTTCCTGGGTTCGAAGAGTTGGGGTCCTTGGCTTAGGTCTGGATGACATGAGGGGCTGGGGCTGGGGGGACAGTGGCAGAGTTGAGAGGCGACTGCCAAGGTCACAGAAGAAGTGGCAGACACAGTTCACTCTCCCAAAGGTCTGACAACAGGTGTGAAACCTCTGCGAGATCCTGAAGCCCCAAATTCTGAGGTTTTTGTTGTTTGTTTATTTGTTTGTTTGTTTTTTGAGACAGGGTCTCATTATGTATTCCAGGCTGCCCTCAAACTCAGGTAATCCTCCTGCCTCAGCCTCCCAAGTGCTGGGTTACAGGTGTGCACCACCACGCCCAGCTGTGAAGCCCTAATCCCGGGGCCTATCTAAAGAGGCGCCCCAGGGGGTGCATGGTGGAGAGGGGGTGACAGCGGATGGGGCTGGACCTCAGCTCCGGCCTGCAGCACAGCACAAAGTCGCTGCTCAGCCAAAAAGCCACAGGAGGGGAAGGCAGCGAGGCAGCCAGCGCCAGCCTGTGCCCGAGTGCCACGGTGCACTGCAGCAGGCATGGCTGTGGCCCAGGCCTCCTTGGCCGGGTCACTCTCCTGCTTTGCCTTCAGTAATGGGACCCATGTGTAATTGATGTGACTGGTCTTTAGGAACAATTTATTTAGAAGGGTAGCGTTAGCCCCGCTACCCTGAGACGTGTGCACCCTCATGTACACACACACACACACACACACACGTGCACGCACACACATGCTCTCTCCTCTGTCGCCCTTTTGCACACCTCTGGGTTCCACCAGGATGTGCAGAGCATCCCCTGGAACTTTCCCGACGTGATTCCTGTCCGATCCGAGGCGATCCTGGCTGGTCCAGAGGCAGAGGCGGGACCTGAGGGAGCACAGACGTGTCACAGACACACAGAGGCCTTCCTTTCCCGCACACGCACACGCACAGGCGCTGCACAGCGCGCTTTCCTCAGGGAGAGTAAAAAAAATAAATAAATAAATTTCGCGGTGCTGAGAGTCTGCCCGGCTCCTCGGGGAGGAATTTCCTCTTCTTGCCCCTCACCCTGGGGCCAACCTCTGTCCTTGTGGCTGTCTGAAGCCCAGCAGGTGCGCCCTGCCTTCCCGGGTCCCACGGTGCTGTGCGGTGCGGTTCTCAGGCGTCTGCAGATTCCACCCCTCTCCCAGCCGCGGGTTCTGCAGTCTCTGTCTCTCCCTCTTCTTCAGCTAAAGCACCTTCAGGTGAGCCAGTGTGGAAGTGGAGCAGCGCCCGGACCTCGTTGCGAGGGGCTGCAGGGCGGGAGGTGGCTCCCGGGACGCGTGTCCCCGAGTGGGCACCCTGCAAAGTCGGGCTGTAAATTACGCGGGGGGAGGGGAGGGCCCGCCGGCTGCAGCGCTGGCTCCTGGCACCCTCTCCGCGCGGGGACCCAGCTGACACCTCGTCCGATTTTTGGGTCCTGCCTCTCCGCACAGTCTGCGGTCGCCTGCATCCGGGCAGGCGGGACGGCGGTGGCCGGGAGCCGCAGAGAGGTGACTTCCCGGGAGGGCGCGTCGGTTTCCGGGTGCAGGAGCCGCTGGTTTCCGTGCTGCTCCCGGCAGAGGCGCACAGGTCCCGGCTCGGGGGTGCAGGCTCGGGGGTGCAGGCCCGGGGGTGCAGGCGGGCCGGGCCCTCCCGCACCCGGCAGAAACTCCGGCCGAGCCCCCTGCCGGCCCTTCCCCGCGTGGTGCCGCCGCGCGCGCCCGCCGTGGCCCACAGCTGAGTCAGTGGTTCCCGGAGGGAGCAGCTTGAGAAATAATTTTAAAATGCTGTTTCAACTCTTTTTGGTGGAAAAAAACACGGGAGGGAGGTTCGGCCTGGCGTTGGCGGCGTGTTTGCACCTGGTGCTTTAATTAAGCTGCTAAGAGTGTAAGTTTGCAGAGGGTCACGGAGCTGTGCCATTCCAGCCCTGCCCCACTGCAGTCCCGCTGCGGCCCGCCGGCCCCGCCGCAGAGGCGCCTTCACCCTGGGGAGCCCACCCGCGGCCCCGCCGGTCCGGGCTGCCCACCCACCCGTCCTCCCCGAAGACCCCCGCCCCCGGTAAGTTGGCTGGGGTCGGGGACATTGGGTTTGAAGGAGAATTTGGACGCTGCAGCTTTAAGAGTGCCATACTGCGAAATCTTTCTCCTTCAAGTGACTGCAGACCGAGCCAGCCGCAGCCGTGGCAGCAGCGTTGGGGGGGGGGGAGGGAAGGGGAGGGGAGGGCAAGGATGCTTGCTCTCGGGTCCGCAGCTCGGTACCTGGGACTGGGGCATGCTCAGCCCCAGGCAAACCCCAAGCACCCTGGGACACTCACTTTGGGGGACTTTCTCCCACCTGCGGGGGACACTGGACCCTGCAGACTTACGGATGAGTCCCAGGGCGGTGCTTGTCACCCTGGTGTTACTGCGAGCGCGTGTCTGGCTGCCTGGCTCTTTGAGCCGCCTGGGATGGTGCTGGGGAAGGCGTGAGCTCCGGCTACCAGGCTTGAACCCTGGGGAGACCGGCTGCCTCCCTGAGTCCCCCCCAACCCCCCAACCCGCCTTCCCCGGCTTCTCTCTTTCCTTGGATTTACTCAGATGAGATTTGGAGGGAAATTCGAAACTGCTGTGACTTGTGGCCGCAGGGGCCCAGGCTGCAGCATTTCAGAACAACACGGACCCTGCTGGGTAGCAAGGGCTGAACCAGGGTGCATGGGGTGCGGGGACTCCTCCTGACCCCCCAGAGAGCTTTGCTAAAGCAGCTGCCTCCGTGGGCACCCCAGACCCACAGTGCGAGGTCCAGGTCTGCTGTGAGCTGCCCACCGTGACCCCCCCCCAGGCTCTGCAGGACTAAGCTCCCCGGTTCCTCCTGAAATGGGGGGGGGTCTCTTTTGACCCAAATGTTCTGGGTCTGCAGTGCATCCGGGACATACAGCAGACCTCCAGACAGGAGCGCCAGGCCCTGAGACACAGCCGGGATCTCAGCCGAGCTGGTGGAGGATGAGACTTCAGGGGTGCCCCTCGCGGCCGGTTCTCTGTGCAGACAGAGGTCTCTGTGCACCCAGGTCTTTAGGGAGCCGGCTGTGCTCCACAGGCGCTGTGGGCGCTGGAGCTGCCCGAGTGGGGCCTTTGCTCCCAGCCCTTTCTCTGGCTCCGATTTCTAATACGTTTCTGTGCATTGCGAACCGCCTTTGACTCCTCCCATTTGTCTGCAGCCACTTTAGTTTCCCACACGGACATCCTTGGGTGCAGCTGAAGTTGAGCTCGGTGCTCCCAGGTTGTCCTTCTGGTCCCCGTGCAGCAGGGTCATTTGAGGTCAGCCTTGTGGGACACGGTAAGACGAGACTTCACCTGCATGTCCTGAGGCCCAGCACCAGGGCGCCCTGGTCCCCTCCCCCAGCCCTGGAAGCTGCCTCCACGGCCGGTGTCTGGGACTCACAGGGGAGCAGGAGACAGTGCTGGCATGCCAGGCAGACACCCTTCCACTGTGTCCCCTGCCGCCTGGGTGACAGATGAGCATTTTCCCATCTGGCATTAGCTAAGACCTGCTGCAGCCAGCAGCAAAGCAAACAGCACCGTTGACCCCAGCACGCTGCCGTGTCCACTAACCTGTGGCCACTCACGGGGAGGTCAGTGGAGACAGGAGCACCACAGCTGTGCTGTGTGTGAAAGCTGGTGACCCGGAGCCCAGCAACCTGACACACAGGGACAGCAGGCTGCCTTCCCCTGTGAGAAGCCCTCAGGCTGGCACTGTCTGGGCAAAGTGACCACGTCACAGTGGCAGAGAGAGAAGGTACAGCAGCCAAGGTGACAGGACCCTGGCAGGAAAGGACAGGGCTGGGAGGGCACTGAGTCCTTGCAGCCCTGGCCCCCTTCACCTCTTGCCCAGCAGTACAGGAAGTCACTGAGAGGTGACCCAGGACATGAGGGCCAGCGTTTTGCAGGCTTTCCCAGGCAGGAAACACAAGGGGTAACCATCCCCGGGCACCTCGTCCCCTGGTGTCTGATAGCTGGGCACACAGGTCAGGTGCTTGTTATGTGCAGGGCTTCATGCTGGGCTGGAGAACGAATTCCCCATCTTTCCATGCCTCAGGGCTGGGTGCGTGAGAGGGCTGGCGCACCTCGGGCCACACTGGGCTGGCCTGGCTCTAACTTAGGTGAGGGCTGCACAAAGGGGCAAAAGTGTGCCCAGGGTGGCCCGAGGTAGCCGTGGTCTGGCTCCCAGACTCCTGGAGACACCCCCAATGCACCAGCGCTGACTCAGGGCCCTGTCTCTCTGCCCTGGCTGCCGGGCTCTCCTTGCGCAGGGCCACGGAGCCCAGGGTGCTGCAGGCCTCCCCCGCCCGCCCTCCTCCCTGCCTGCCACCGCCGCCGCCGCCAGGGCCAAGTCAGCAGTGCTGAGGGCGGCGGGGCTGCAGCCGCGACGCGATGCGGAGACCCTGCACCACTGCTCTGCCTGCGCCCGCGTCCCGACGGCCACCTCCCGCCGCGCCCAGACCAGACCGGCAGCGGCGCTGCTGATTGGTGCAGGGAGTGAGTCCCTGGCTTTATTTAGACCACCTTTTCTGGAGGACAATACTTCTCTGGAGTTGAGGGCTGGGGCAGGAAGCAGCCCTCCCCAGGGGGAAGAAGGACAAACTCGGACCCCGAGCTTGCGCATCCGGGATGGACCATGTCCACAGGCGCTGCGGGACTCAATGCCCACCCAGGGTCAGAGTGCTTTTGGGAAACTCTGAATGGACCCTCAGGAGTGACAGGGAGGCTTTGGAGCAGTGCTGCCTCCCTGCCCTGGCTTCCCGTCTCCCGCCCTGAGCCCTGGCCTCCAGCATGGACCACAAGGCTGCCTGGCAGAAAATGGGGTAAGGAAGGGGATCCTGACTCAGACAGCCCGGGGGTGAGGGCCAAGGACCTCCTGGGACCCCATCCTTGAATGCCGCCACCTGGCATTCCTGGGACGCTCCCACGGAGACAGACAGAGTCTCTGGGGAGGTGGGGAAAGCTTTCCCCCTGGATCTCATGCAGTTGGTTATGGGAAGGCTGAACTGGGATACCGGGGTCCAGCGTCCTCCGCAGAGGGAGGCAGGCCCGGAAATGTGGCTGGAGTTCCATGACGCGTTGGGCTTAGGTGCTGGAGTCAAGGACTGGGGGACAGGGAGGGCAGCCCCAGGGTTCCCGCTGTACCTCCTGCCCAGGATGGCAGCCTCCGACGCAGGGCTTGATTCATGCCCAGGGCATGAAAGCGCCACCCAGCTCATCCCCGGGGACTCATTCTGGGCCAAAGCCCTGTCTCCCGCTAGATGGAAAGTGGCATTCCACTGTGCACACTCATGAGCCAGTTGGGGACTCCAAAACTTCCGCTGCAAGAGCCTCCAGGCTGGTGGCTGCTTTCTCCCCTTCCCGGGTTTCGGGTTGAGCAGCTCCACCTTGCCGGCTGCCCTCGGAGCCCGCACTGCACCGGGAGAGGGAGGAGGAGGAGGAGGCTGGGGAGGAAGGGGAGCAGCGGGCAGGGGGAGTCGGGCAGTGACCCTCCCAATGCATGATGTCATCCGTTTGGGGCTCCTGCTCCCGCTCGTGACCCAGGAGTCCCCTCACTCAGCCCAGGACAGTGGAGCACTGCAGCTGCCAGCTCCCTGCCAAGGACGCGGGGAGAGACGGGCTGCACCCTCCGGGCAGGGCCAACTGGCCGGCCCAGCACTCAGGCTCCTCTGGGGACTCAGGAACAAGGGAAAGTCGGGGCCAGAGAGCAGGCTGGTTTTTCCCTGGCTCACAAGCAAGGTGGCAGGCTCCCGACGATGGAGAGAGGGGTGGCAGGCGGGGGTGCAGGGAGAGGCTGCAGGTGTATGGGGGGCCTGGGGACCCCCCAGCACACCCATGTCTCCCTGTGCTGAGTCGGCAGTTTCTCCACCGCCCTGGTCCCCAGCAGCTCTGCCGAAGGAGCAGGTCCTGCCCTTCCTCTCACGCGTTTCACCTTTAACCCGGGTGCCCAAGGCAGGGGAGGGCTGCCAGCACTCAGCTCAGAGCTGGGCACTGCTCGGGAAGGCTCTGGTCCCCAGCCCGAGCGGAGCCAGGACGGCACCGACCAGCCAAGGACACGGGAAGCTCACTCCGAGCTGATCTGGGGCTCCCCGGACATGTGGCCTCCTGGCAGAGGGGCTTGGGGTGAGCCCTCCAGCTCTGGGCCCGCAGGCGCCTTCAGGTAAGGTGCAGGGCGGCCGCGAGAGGCCCCGGACCCGGGGTGCTGAGCACGATGGCTAAGCCAACAGGACATCGGGCAGTGCGGCTCGAGAAGCTGAACGCTGCTTCTGATCTGGCTTGCGGCACCTCAGCTTCACAGCCCTCACTGGGCAGAGTGGCCGGGGGTGCGGGTGGACAGCTCCCCTCCTTGCGGTTCTGGAATATTGGGTCCCCGCGCCGTTACCAGCGCTGCAGTTCAGGATCGCGCCAGAAGAGGGCGCCCGGGGACGCAGGAAGGAAACGGGGTCACTGCTAAAGCCGGCTCTGGGTTTTACCAAGCCCGGGAGTGGAGGCAGGAAAGCTTTTCGAGATTCTGCTTCGATACATAAAAGTAGGAAATCTACTTAGAAATTCCGGCTCCATACAGCATCTGTATCATCTGCGGGTCCTCCCCGCTTGTGGTTTTTGGATACAGAGGCAGGCGCTGTGGCCTTCTGGGTCGTTTGCTGGAGAGGCCCAATCACTCAGCCCAGGGCTGTTTGTTATCTGAGAGACTGGGATGTGTCCCCAGGCAGGGCTGACCATCCTGGGAAAGAGCTGTCACAATGGCTCCCAGTTCACAGCGGGCTGCATTCGGGGCCGGGCTCCCACTAAGCGGCTGAGCTATGCAGACTGGGTGCACACCTGTCACCCTCCCGCCTCAGCCTCCCAGAGCGCTGGGATTACAGGTGAGTTTCTCTGTCCCGTCCAATGGCTACGCTGCATTAGTGTATCCAGTGACCTTCGGCTCCTGGGAGGTGAGTTCTTGTGTCTCGGTTGAGACAGCCGATTTCCACCGGTCCCCTGACCTTGCTGATTTACAGACCTCTCGGTGGCGTCCCTGGTCCTCCAGTTCGGGCCAGTGGGGCTGCGTGAGGTGCAGGACAGGCGTGGGTGCCACAGGGCAGGGAAACAGCCCAGCCCTCGCTGCAGTCCAGGTGGTATCCGATAAGTTGGGCAGGGCCGTCTCCCAGGAAACCAACAGCAAGTTAGTTCTCTGCTCTAATGGTGTTATTTTGTTTCCCACAGAATTCCTGGTAGTTCCTTTTCTTTCTTTCTTTCTTTCTTTCTTTCTTTCTTTCTTTCTTTCTTTCTTTTTTTTTCTTTGGTACCAGGAATCAAACCCAGGACCTTGCACTTGCCAGGCAGGTGCTTTGCCACTGAGCTACCCCCCAGCAGTAGTTCCTTCTGGGCTATTCGGTTCAACCCAACAAGAATTTATTGGAGCTGAGGTATAGCTCAGTGGTGGAGCACTTGGCCCACCATGTACAGGGCCCTGGAGTCTTGGTTACTTTTCTCTCATTGCTGTGACAAAACACTCGACACCTAAAACGAAGGCAGGAAAGGTTTATTTAGCTCACTGTCTGGAGGGTTCAGTCCGTAATCAGCTGGCTCCAGGGCAGGGTGCCATGGCACTAGGGCAACGCTTCAAGGCAGCAGCCAGAGCCAAAGGGGGAATGAGCCTCTTGTCCCCCCTTACATTGTACACAGGTCACCCCTCACCCTCTAAGCGGGTGCAGCCCTCACAAAATCTCTGCGCCCTCCTTTTGCACAGATGAGGGTATTTACAAAGGAAGGCCCCTGGCTCTCTGCTGAGTCAGTTAAACTTCTAAACTTCTCAAGTTGGCAAAATGCATCAACCTAACAAGACTTCATTGGAGCTGGGGGAGTAGCCCAGTGGCAGAGCACTTGGCCCACCATGTTCAGGGCCCTGGTTTGATTCCCAGCATCACGCACGCATGCAGGCACACGCACACACACACTCACACTCTGGCACCCATCGCCATGAGGATTAGGGTTGTGAGAATGTCTAAAAAGGATAAATCTTCGCACTTTTAAAAAGTCAACAGCACTAGCCAGGCGCGGTGGTACACACCTGCAATCCCAGCATTCTTGAGAGGCCAAGGGGGAAAGATCACAATTTTGAGTCCAGCCTGAGCAGTTTGGTAGCTTAGTCTCCAAATAAAACAGTACAGGGGCTGGTGATGGAGCTCAGTGTGAAGGCCCTGAGTCCTACCCTAGGACCATGAAATGCCATCAGTCATCTGTCCATCCACCCACCCATCCACCCATCCATTCAAAGCATCTCCCTGCTGGGCAGCAGGGCAGCCAAGTACCAAAGCAGAGGCCCCGTCTCAGGTCAGAGCTGGGCCACAGCTGCCTCTCTTCCTTCCTTCTGGGTCCCCGTCCTGGTTTAGGATGGAACCTCGTGACGTGGTGCAGTGGGGCACTTGGGGTCTGGAGCGTTGCTAGGTGGCGTCCCATCCCGGGACTCAGATTCCTCTTGGTGGCTCGGGGCAGGGTCAGTGTGCAGCTGGGCGGGCAGTGGCCTGGGCACTGCTGTGTGGTTTTGCGTTGTGGCTCACGTTCCGTCAGAGTCGCTGGCTCCGGTTGTGAGTGAGGACCAGCTCTGCTCTCCCCACGGAAACGTTTACAGAGCATGGTTCTCCTGGTGCCGTCTTCCGGCCCTCTGACTTCGGGGAAATCCTGGGCACTGGAGCGGCCGCCTGCCTCATGTCCTCTAAAAGATGCCACCCCTTGAGGTGCAAAGGTCAGCTCCGTGCTGAGCTGTCATGGACAGCCGGGTCCCCTCCATGTAATAAATCCTGCTGATTTCACAGCAGTGACTGATGAGTGGTTTCTGAGAGTGAATTTGGTCTCTCCTCAGGGGCGCAGGGGCAGGCAGGCAGCTCACGAAAACTCAGGCGGGCTGAGCTCTCCCTGAGTTTCCTTCCCCCTCACCCTGCTGGGCTCCCGGGTACCCCAAAGGGACAAAGTGCTCAGGGTTGCCAAGGAGCCCACCGAGCCCAGCACCCCAAGAGCCGCATTCCCAGGAGACAGTCTCGCCATGCAGTTTAGCATGGCCTTGAACATACTATGTGGCCCAGGCTGGTTTTGAGCTCTGATGGTCCTCCTGCCTCAGCCTCCCTCCTGACCATGCTGGCTCTACGCCAGAAGCTGAAACCGAGGTGTAGGCCCTTGCTTCTGTCAAGCGCCCAGATGTTGTCCTGCCATAGGGCTCCTCTTCCTTCCTTTATTTTATTTCTCTCTTTTTTGGAGACAAGGTCTCAATATGTAGGCCAAGCTGGCCTCTAACTCCCAGTGAGCCTCCTGTTCCAGCCTCCCAGAGTGCTGGGGTCCCAGGAACTCACTCCATGGTCATGGCCTCTGCTTTCACTTCTATGGTGGTGACTGAGATGGCAGCAGAGGTGCCTCAGCCCCACGCCCCGTTCTGTCTGGTGTCCTCGGGCCCGTGAGGGGCAGGCCGGAGGACACGAGGCTGGAGCAAAAGGAGCAGACCTGAAGGGGTCTCACTGGAGTGAGATCCCGAGACGGAGCAGTGCGCAGGCCGGGCATCCGCCCTGTAGAGCAGAAAGCAGCTTTTCTTGCAAGGAACCATGGGTCCAGAGGTGCTGGAACCGGTGCACGCAGCCTAAATCCACACCACAGATGGGTGGGCGGATGGACAGACGGACATCTGTCGCTGCTGCCTGGGCTGGGAGGAGGAGGCAGCAGAGGGTGAGGGGCACAAAGGTGGGAGCACAGGTAACCAGAGCCAGCCGGTCAACTCAGTGCCGCGTGCGGGCACCGACCACATCAGAGGCTGAGACAGGAAGCTCAGGCTCTAGAGGCCATGCGTGTGCAGAAACACACCGATGTGTGACAGGAAAGCACAGAGGACAGAGCGCCTGGGTCTGGTGGTGTTTGCCCAGAGGCCAGGAGGAAGGAGGGAGCTAACCCTGGGGACACCTGGGAGGCCAGTGCTCCAGGCGGGGGGGGGGGGAGTGCAAAGGCCCTGGGGTGGGATCAGCCAGTGTGCCCTGGGCGGGGGTGTGGAAGGCCACTTCTTCAAGCTTTCTGAGGACTCGGACTCAGACTTGCGCTATAATCAAAGCACAATCTGAGAAGCAGCCGTTAACTACACAGGGCCAATGGGAGGAACTGAGTTATAAGTTTTACTGCATGAATTATTTCTAACCTCATCTGTGGTTAATGGCTGCATCTGAGATGGTAACTGAGAGCTCTGGGGTGGGCTGGGACCTGGGGTTCTTGGTGGGGGGACCCTGGGACCGGGAAAATATCCTTCCCACAATCCTTAGCGCCAGTGCTTGGGTTCATCAGTCTGGACATCATGAGAAAACTGGCCCTGTCCCCATACCTAGCTGGAGACCCGGGAGGCACAGTCACGTGTATCTGGGGAAGCACATAGGCAAGAACCGGGTGTGGCTGTGCCTGCCTGCAAGCCTACCACCAGGGAGGCTGAGGCAGGAGGGTTGCCTGGGCTACACAGTGAGAGCAGGTCTCTATCTCCTCTCCTAAAAAGTAACAGTGTCCAGGCAGCACATGGACCTGGAGAACTCTCACTGCTCTGGGCTGAAGCTCAAGAAATTTTCATGCATTTCAATAAAACTAGAGGGGTTTCCCCACGTTGGCCCCAGCCTCAGTCAAATGCAGCCAGTGTGTGGTGCAGGGCCCCATGGAGTGGGGAGCGGCCCTGCCTCCTGGGTCCAAATCCCAGGGCTGCTTGTGAGTCTATGCAACCACTTATTTATTCCATTTTTTTTTTTTTTGTCTTTTTGAGACAGGGTCTCACTATGCAGTTCAGGCTGGGCTTAAGCTCACTTTGTAGCCCAGGCTGGTCCAGAACTTGGACCGATCCTCCTGCCTCAGCCTTGCTTGTATGGTCTTTTAGACAGGACATGAGACTGGAGCTTCTCTGTGACTCAGTTTACCATCTGCTCAGTGAGCTTCATCCCAGGGAGTGACACAGTCGGGGATACAGCAGTGCACCCCACTTAGGGTGGCTAAGCAGCATGAGTGTGTGGATTCCGTACCTGTCCCCCTTGGCAGTACTAGAGGGGTCAGTGGGAGCACCTGTCTGGAGCTCAAAAACGGCTCTGGGCTGCACCAGCGAAACGGCCTTGGGATCAGCAGATCTTGGGGCCGCGGGGAGCAAACCGCCCTGTCAGCAGTGCTAAGAAGTAGCTCTTCCGGGGGTGCAGAATCGTGATGTCTTAGACTCGCTTGCTATTTTTATTCCAGTGGTGATTTCTTCCTCAGCCCCTCAAGTCGGACTTCCCTGTTCAGGGCGGAGGCATTGAAAACTGGGGAGCTGGCACCCTGACACCCTGCCCACCCCACCCCCACCCCGCAGTTCTCCGAGGCCGTTTGGCAGAAAGCCCCCCAGGCCCTTCTCTGCAGGGCCTCAGGGTCCCCTAGTCCTGTCCCAGGAGGCTCAGGGCGACGCCTCTGGACTCCTCCCTGGTGGCTGCCACCACCCGGCCCCCAGAGGGCAAGGGCTGTCTCAGCACGTTGATTTCCCCAGGGCCCACCACTGGGAGGCGCTCTTGTGAGGGCAGGCAGAGGGGTTTGGGGTGACCCCTGGCGTCCCTGCCATGTGTTTTCAAGGAGGAATAAGAATGAAGGGGGCCGCTTCCTCCTGCGCTTTTGCGACTGGATCTCACCATGGACTCCAGGCGGACCTCAGGTTCCCACCCCTCCTGCGCCAGCCTCCCAAAGCTGGGGCGCCCCTCTCCCTGGCCTTTGCCTTTCGCTCCCTCTCTCTCCCCCACTCCTGCACCCCTCTCTCCAGTTCTTGGGGTCAAACCCAACGGCTTCACCCTAAGCCATGTCCTCAGCCATGTTTTCATTTTCTATCTTGAGACGAGGTCTTGCTAAGTCAAATTGTTCCTGCATCAGCCTCCGGAGTGCCAGGGTAATAGGTAGGTGCCACTGTGCCTGGCTCTTTTCCTCTTTTTAACTGAGATCAATTTACTATAACCTTTGGCATGTCGAGTGAACACTTCGGCAGGCTTCAGGACACTCACGAAACGGTGCCCCGTTACTGCTCTGGTTTGGGAGCGCATGCGTCCTCCTTCAGAATCCTGTTTTGGAGGTCACAGCCCATGGAGCCCGGTACCCCTGGGCTTGCCTCTGGAAGTCCCCTGAGAAGCTGCCACCAACTCCGGGTCTCCCTGAGAAAGCTGGAGAGGCCAAGGCTTCCTGGGGGGCTGTGTCACAGTGGAACTGGCGGGGTGACCACCCCCAGGGACACGGGTGACACTTGTCCATGGCTCCTTCTGGGTCCCTTCATCCACAGCCTGTGGGGAGGCGCTGGAGGTGCAGGGGTCGGGCACCGCCTGGACCCTCGGGCGTTACAGGCCGTGGGGCTCAGTGGCCAGGGTGGCAGATGGAAACCGCTGTTTTTAGTAAGGGAGGGGAGCCGGGGACCGCGCGAACGGCTTCTGCGCGTAGAAACGGGTGAGAATCGGGTCATTCCAGTTCCCTGGTTTGCAGAGCTCGATGTCGCCGCCTGTCAGGTGTCCGCCTGTGTTTTGGTGACCCTAAGAGGAAAGCCCAGGAGGGCCTCGTAGTCACGGGAGCGTGGTTGCTGCCGTCTGTCCTTCCCTCTGTCCCTCCATTGGTTCATCCCGCGGTATGCCGCAGGGGTCCAGGAAGCCGGGCGTGGGGTCTCCGGGCACGGATGGGGGCCTGGCCCTCCTGTGATGGTGGGGTTTCCCCTGTCATCCTCTGTCAGTGGGGCACGGCCAGCACTGGTCTCTAGGGACCCTTGAAGGTTTCCCTAGAGGCCTCAGATGCTGGCTGCTACAGTGACCGTCCAGGATCACGGGGAGTCAGGTCCAAACCCACACGGCCGCTTTGTCCACTTAGAGCCGGGGCGGGGCGGACCAGCTTGGCGGGGGGGGGGGTCCTTGGGTCGTGCTGGGGTCTCGATGGCAGGCGGTGCCCCTTCCCCAGGGCGGTGGGGGCGTCTTCTGGGCTCCCTGTGCGCCCGGCTGCGCGCGCAGATCAGCGTGGGAACCAGGAGAAAGATGAGGCGCGTCCTGGCGAGGCGGCCAGCTGCTGGGCCCGCATCTCCGGGTCCTTTAAGGCCGGGACGGAAGCCCGCGCCCCGCAACCCCGCCGAGCCAGCCCCGCACGCACGTCCCGGCCCGGCTCGGTCCCGGCGCCGCCGGAACTCGGGGGCGGGGAGCCCGGCCAGCCCGGCTCGGACGCGCTTCCCTCTCCTCCTCTCCGCCGGGGACTTCCGAGCTCCTGGCCGGGGCTGTCCAGAGGCCACGGCTCCAGCCTCGGTCCCGCCCGCCCCGGCCCCGGGGCGCAGCCCCTCCGTTTCTTTTCGCTTTTCCCAGGACCCTGGGGCCTGGGTCCCTCGGGGAGGCCGCAGGGGACCTGGAAGGGCCACGGTGGCGAGGGAGCCGGACCCGGCAGCAGGGGGCGAGGCTGCACGCTCCGGCCCGAGAGCGACCGACCGTGGGGAGGGGCTCGGCGCCCCGTGCCGAGCGTGTGGGACCGGGCTCCCCGCGGGGTCCCCGCCGTGAGCCCCGATGGACCCCGCGCCACGCAGGCGCCGCTGTCCCCTCTCATCTCGAGCGCTCCTGGCCCCGCGCGCCTCCCTGTGCAGAGGCGGCCGCGCCGTCGGTCCGGATGGTCCTGGCCCCTCGCGCCAGATCGCGGACTCGGAGACGCGAGCGCGGCCCTGCCGGACTTGCCTGGGCTTGTCCTCCGAGCCGGCTGCGCCCTGGGCGGCGACGTCAGCGCGCGATCGCTTGTTCTTGGAGACCTCGGCGGACCGGAGCGGGGACCAGAGCCGCCGGGACCAGGTGCACGCGACCGCTCTCCGCGCCCAGGGTGGGCCCAGGTAAACTTGCGTGTACTCAGTGCGCATGCAGGAACCTCGTCACTGTGTGGCCTCCGTGTCACAAGAGGAAGCGTTTCCCAGAGGCGACGAGATGCTCTTTGGTTTCTTAATCTCAGGAGAAAAAGGATTCCTGAGGGAGGGGGTCGCCGGCTGGCCCGTTAGGATGCCAGGACCATGAGGCCGGGTCACAGGATCCGAGTGGGAAATGGGACCCTGGCCTTCCTGCAAAGCTCGCCAGCCCTGGAAATGAGCGAATGCCTCCACCTCCCCGGGTTTCCTTCTCACCTGGCAAGTGGGGACGTAGACCCTGGTCACCCAGGACTGTGCCAAAGTCTCCTGGGCTGCAGAAAGTGCTTTGGTCACTAAAGTAGCATTACACAGGGGTCAGCATTTCCACGACCTGGTTCTAAAGAGGGGGCCGAAGGGGCTTCCTGCTTCCTGTCCCCAAGCTGAACGGGAGTGTCCCCTGCTGGCCATCCTGACAGCGGCTGTCGGGGTGGAGCCCCCAGGGTCCCTGCAGTTTAGGGCCCGCCTGGCCTGCAGTGCTCTGGCCACGACGCTTGGGTGGTGCTGACCCCACTTCTGCAGCAGATGGCCGGCAGGGGCGGGGGCAGGGGCAGGCTCAGCAGGGCCCCTGGCCTCTGCTGTGTGCCGCTGGGCTCTTAGACCCTAGGAGTGGCTGCCCCCAGCATCACATTTCAGGTGTGAAGTGACACCTTGTAAGTTGTGCGGGTCCACACACAACTGGGTCTGAGACTTTTGGGACAAATGGCCACTTCCCTGAGCCTCGGGCCCCTGTGATGAGCAGTCGTGGCCAGGCCTGGGCCAAGGAGGGGAAGGCAGCTGGACTTCCCAGCACTGGTCTTGAACGAGGTGGCTGCAGGGCAGGAGCAGCTGGGGCCCTGGCTCCATGGGCACCGCTGCTGTGTGACCAGCGGCCCAGTCCTGACTCCCCAGCCCTGCTCTGCTCTCTGGCTCTCTCCGGGGTCCCCCGGCTCACCAGCCCCACAGCCACGAAGACGCACTTAACTCTGCCCCAGCCCTCGATGCACGGATCCGTCCTCGTACCCCTGGGCGGCCCTGGTCCTCCCCTCACAGTGTCCAGGCAGCTCCTCCCATCTGTCAGGTCACCTGGTCGCTGTCTCAGCCTGTACTGCTCTCCTAGATGAACGAGATGCGTCCTCTCCTCTGGGTCGCACAACAGCCTCTGGTTCGTGGAAATCGGGTTATGCGTGAGCAGATAACGAGGCGGGACTCTCCTAGTGCTGGCTGTGCGTGAGTCAGCAGGAGACACCCCCTGACAAGGCCGAGGTCGAGAGCGGCTTCGTAGGCTGAAGGGTCAGCGAGGAGCAGAGGCCCTGGGCTGGATGCCTCGGGCTAAGGGAAGGGAGGGTCACCCCCTGGGCCTGCAGACCGTCACCCCCTGGGCCTGCAGTCCGTCACCCCCTGGGCCTGCAGACCGGTTCTTCCCGGAGCGCAGTGGGGTGAGAACCCCCTGTTTGGTGCAGACTTTGGGAGGTTGCACCATGCGGGTGATTGATGCCCTGGTAGACTCCCCCGTTTCCCCGTTCCCCCTGTTCCTGAGACTCCCCTGGGTCCTTCTGGCATTCCGGTCAGGTCCTGGCTTTCAAGTCTGGGACCCACCTGCCAGGCGGTCTCTGTCGCTAGCCACACTTGGAAGCATGGGTCCCTCTGGCTTCGGTTCCTGGTCTGTGACGTCAGGGTTGCCGTGGGACCTACTCGAGGGTAGTGGGGAGTGCGCCCCCAGAGCGGGCTGCCGGCTGTGGTCAGGTGGCCCTGCGATCGAAGCCCTGGCCGCCCTTGACATCTATTTTTTACAGAGTCAGAAGAGCGGTCCCCTGCCCCGGGAGGAGCACAGGGCTCTGTGTCTTTGTTCACTGAATTTGTACATTGCAAATCTTCTTCTTTCCCTTTCTAATAAGTGATGCTTTTGTTTTTTAAGAACTGTTACTGCGGAGCCGGGGATTTAGCTCAGCAGCACAAGCACCTGCCTGGCAAGCACAGGGTGGTGAGTTCGATTCCTGGTACCAAAAAAAAAACCCCAGTACTGCAAATGTGTAGCGCAAGTGAAGAGCCGGAGCTGAGGCCAGAAGGAGGGGAAGGGTCAGTGGGCGGTGGCGTCACAGCCACCCCAGCTCCCCGGTGAAGGGTCGTGCTGGGGATCGGACCTGCACCTCTGGGCCAGGAATTCCTTTCGGGGGAGTGAGCCGCCCTGGACAGCACCCGCTGACAGCCCCGGCTGTGGGTTGGAGGCCAGGGATCCGGAGATGCCCAGGAGACACTCCTGCCTCTGCTCACAGAGCCCTGGCCCGGAAAGTGCCATTTCAGTGTTCGGTACATGGGACAGTGGCAGAGGAGCTGGAGGGGCCGCCAGGGGAGACAGGCAGGGGTGGACTGTGAGGCCAGAGCCTCTGAAGTAAGCCATTCATTCATTCATTCATTCATTCATTCCTCCCTCCCTTCCTTCCTTCGAGACAGGCTCTCACTATGCAGTTCAGGCTGCTTTTGAACCCACTGTGTGGCCCAGGCTGGCCTCGGACCTGTGACAATCCTCCTGCCTCAGCCTCCCGAGTGCTGGGAGTTCGGGGGTTCCGCTGTGCCTGGCTTCCCTTGGAATCACACTAGTGATGCTCATTTACCTGAGTTGTTTGTGTTGGCCTCACAGCTGTACGGCGGCTGCGTCAGCTCGTGCTGGGGTCACCTGGTCCTGTTTCAGGAGTTGTAGTCACACAAGCAGAGCATGTTCCCCGGGAATGTGGGGTTCCCGCCGTACCCCTCATTTCTGCGGTGGGCTGGCCGCGTTTCTGTGTCTGGCCTGATCTCTTGTGTCAGTCTCTCACTGAGTGTCCAGTGCTGTACGCAGCCTTGGCAATGCGTCCCCCTTTGTGCCCTGTCCCGGGCTCTGAGGTCCCTGCCGTGGGGCCTGTGAGACCCCAGGAGGGTGGGTCCCTTGGCACGAGGGAGCCCGGCTTGGCTGTGTGGCGTCACTGTCATTGCCGTGGAGCTGGGGTGCCGGTGGTGTGAGGGGAGCTGCGGGGGCCTGACAGTCCCCTGAGGACCGCAGGCCACGGGATCCTTAGGGACCTCGTTGTCACTGTCACCTTGTCCCCATCGTAGCCTTGATCTGCACAGACTCAGAGCTCCAGGGACAAACATGTGTCATCTCACCTGCCTGTGGGTTGGGGTGCTTGAGGGGAAGGGACTGTGGTCCCTCGGTGCCTCCTCCAAGGCCACAGGGGCAATGTCCACCTGCAGCAGGTGGCAGCTCGTGGTCTGTGCTGGGGTGACCTGCTAGGGTGACAGTGCTGGGGTGACCTGCTAGGGTGACAGTGCTGGGGTGACAGTGCTGGGGTGACCATGCCTTGCACTTGAATGACAGTCTCTGCCCTGAGCCAGGAGGGGTGGCCTGGCTCTGTCCCCGCATGGGCTCCTTCAGTGGGTTTTCTGTCTGCTGGTGATTTCTCAGGCCAGCAGCAGTGGCAGCCTGTGGCAGCCTCCTCAGGCCTGGAGGAGGGTGACAGTCACTGTCCCATGGTTAATGGGACCCAGGGGTTGTGTAAGTGACCATCCAAGCCCAGGGTGCTTGAGGCGAAGTCAGCAGAGCCGGGTGGGGAAGGTCAGTGTCACAGTCAGGTGTCCCTCCCTCCCCTCTCCCCTCCCTCCCCCTCCCCTCCCCTCTCTCCTCCTCTCCCTCCCCTCCCTCCTTCTTCCTTCCCTTCTTCCTTCATTCCTGGGTTCACAAGCTGTGTCTTTACCATGCTGCTGAAGGCGACATCCCCTGTATCCAGGACCCAGTGAGCAGGGAGCAGAGGGTGGGACCCTGAGTCTGGGACGTCACGGGGGACTTTGCTCTCCAGAGGTGTGGGGAGGACTTTAGAGTTCAGTAAGGGACCAGTGGACATAGGGGGCAGCGTGGAGCATCCAGAAGAGAAAGGGCAGGCGCACCCTCTGAGGGGCTCATTGTGCTATGGCCCACTTCCCTGGGAAATGGGGCTATGAGGTGTCGCGTCTTGTGGGTGGTGAAATTCCTGGATGTAGAGAACTTCTGGGTGGGACACTCTGGAAGCCAGGCAGAGTCTGAGTTTTTATTTGCCGTTTGTTTTTTTGAGACTGATCTCTAAGTAGCTCAGACTGGCTTTAAACTTGCATCGATCCTCCTGCCTCAGCCTCCTGAGTGATGGGATTACAGGCGTGTATCAACTCAGAAGCCCCCTGCTTCTCAGGGCAGATTAAACACAGTTCTGCCTTTCCCTTCTGAAATAGCTGCTGTGTTGTGTGGTCAACAGCCGAAAGACCACAGGGCCTTTGCACATGTGGGCAAGTGTGTTTTGCAGGAGGCAAACCCTGGCGCTCCGTTGCTGTTCACCTCTCTTTCTCCTCTTGGCCTTGTCGGTGAGGCTGACTTCAGCATATCCCTTCCTTCCTTCCAGTCCCTGCTTCTGAGTTCCCATGGGGTCAGAGGTTCCCAGCCCCGGTTAGGACAGCAAGGTGCGTGAAGTCCGAGTTAATGCCGTGGAGTCCAGAGGCCGCTGCCCTCTGTCCGGAGGCGCCCGCTCGGGTTCCCGAGCACAGAGCCCAGGGCCCCTGGGGCCGCTGAGCCACAGCCCAGCCTGCGCTGTTTGTTGCTGACTATAAAGTTCTTAGTCTGTGTGTGCAGTGCATGGTGATCACATCCACCTCGGGTGGTGGTGTCGTGAGGCGCGCATCTTTGTCCTTTGGGAGTCACGTAGGAAAGCGCATCCCATCGGCTTCCCTCCACGTCATCTCACGGGTACAGTCACAGCTTTGTAACCGCTCTGAGACTCTCTGAGTTTGGTAATTCGAAGTTGTTAGGTTTTTTTTCTTGCAGTAGCGTCTTGCTGTGTAGTTCAGGCTGCCCTCAAACTCATGACGATCCTCCTGCCTCAGCCTCCCAAGTGCCAGCCGGGAACTACTTGCTCGGTGCTTGATGCATAAGCTAGACCCTGCGGGTCCCTCTCACCACGAGATGTGCCACCTTCCGACCAAAACAGGGTTGGGCTCCAATGGCTTTGGCTTTCATCACGCTTCCGGAAGCGGGGAACGACCAGGGCTCGTGCCCCTGTGTTTGGCTGAAATGTGGGGCTGTTGTACCCAAAGTCGTGGTTCTCATTTTCCTCTTGACGTCCGGCGCAGTGGGTGTGACCTGTCCCCCAGCAGCCCCCACCCTGTCCCTGGGTGTCAAGGACTCCTGAAGGACTGGGGAGCCCGGGAAAGTGGGCGGCCGAGGGGACACCCGTGCGGGTGTCAGATCCAGAGGGAGCCAGCCCTTCCCAGTGCCCACAGGCAGGCGAGGGGAGCAGGTCCCAGGTCACCAACAGTGTGGCCAGAGAAGCGGATGGCCTGTTCCAGGGGTCGCGGCAGTGATGCCGGCCAGCGAGGGCAGTTCGGGGAGGCCGTCCTCTTGCGGGGCCGCCGTGGCTGGGTGGCGAGGAGACGCCAGGTGCCAGCTGGGCAGGTGCTTTGCCATGTGTGGCCCCCCTCTTCGCCACTCGCCAGCTCCAGCGGCTTCTGTCCTGACCCAGCGGCCTCCCGCGTGCCAGCCCTGGCCGTCTGGAAGCGTCCTGGAGCATCAGTGCTGCCGCCACCTGCCCATCCCTCTGTCCTTTGTTCTTTTCAGGTCTGACTTGAGGACGGGTTTCTAGGGTCTGGTGACCTGGCTCAATTACTACGCGCCTTTTCTACTTTTTTTTTTGTTGTTGTTGAGACAGGGTCTCACTTTGCAACCCAGGCTGGTCTCAAACTCACAACGATCCTCCTGCCTCAGCCTCCTGAGTGCTGGGATTACAGGTGTGCATCAACTCAGAAGCCCCCTACTTCTCCACCAAACCGGGCTGACTGTGCGCTTTAAAGCTGACTCTGTGAGGACTTTCCTGAGGCAGTGAGACCCCCGACCTCAAGATACCCGGGTTCATGTTTATTTTTTGTTCCTGATGTCCTTTTAGAATTTTATTTAATTTGTAGTATTTATGATTTTGAGACAGTTTCATGCTGTGTATCCCAGGCTGGCCTCAAACTCCAGCAATCGTCCTGCCTCAGCCTCCTGCAGGTTCCGGGATTGTAGGCACCAGCCAGCACGTCTATCTCTAGAATTTTGAAGTAACACTGCCAGTTCAAAGTCAGACCGTTCCCTATGGACGGACATAATGGGCCGGGCCCATGTCTGTCCCTATCCCTGCTCTTGGGGACGGTTTCTGGTGTACATGGTAGCAGCTGGAGCAAAGCACCAGGGAATGTGACATAGGTCTCGGCCTGGTCAGGGCCAGGTGGCCGGGTCTGTCCTGGGGTCCCCAGATGTGGTGCCCCGAGGACCCCAGGCCTCCCACTCCGTGCACTGCCTGTCCCTTCGGGCCCCTGCTCACTCGGGGTGCTGGGCAGCTTCCGGCTGCCTGGGCACCACCTGGTCCTTGGCTCCCCTGCCCAGTGGGTGGCCGCCTGTCGGGTCCTGCTGGTCCAGCCTGTCAGGAATGGCGAGGCTGTGACTTACTCAGGCGAGGCAGGAATTCAAGAGCTCCTGTCACCTGTAAGGCTCCGGCCAGCTGAACTCTGCTGTCCCAGGTGGACGTCGTCACCTCTGGGTCTCACGCTTTCCCTGGCGTCACTGTGGGACCCTCAGAGAGGGCCCCAGGGATCAGCCTGACAAATCCCCACTGCAGGGCCTCTTCCCAGGGGACACACAGACCCCAGAACCTTGGCCCTGCTCCTGGAGGACCTGTCACCACCCGCTGGGCCCGGGGTCCTGTCTGTGATGAGGGCCGGGGGCCTCCCAGGACTCCGCGGCAGGACGAATCCAGGCATTGGAGCAGCGCCTCCCTCCTGGCCTGAGTGACCCTGGCTGGGCTGTCCCAGGCTGTCCCAGATGCATGGCCACTATTCTAGACACAGCCAGACCTGTCCCTGTGTGGCCCCTGCCCTCCATCAGCCCCATGGGGTGGCAGGCGCCTGTGACTGGCCCCTGTGTCCCCATCCGTCCAGTCACTTGGTGGCTTCCTTTTTCCTTTCCCACAAAGCTGACCTCATCGCCAGACCCGGGACCCGGTGACTCATCGGCCCTGACCACAAGCCTCCTTGGACTCGGGGGATCCCGGGTGACTTATCATGAGACTGAATGTAAACCCACGAGGCGCTTGCGTACCGGCCAGAGCAGAAGTCCAGGGCGAAAGCTTCCCTACAGTATTTCAGGGCGTGTCCACCGCTCTCCCGTCGTGAAGTCGTGAAGTCCCGAGCCTGCACCCTGTGGCCAGCAGCTGGCCTGACCCTGGGGGCACCTGGCAGGGGGTTTTCTTGCGGCCTCTGACCCAGGCAGTGGTTTCTGAACTGGAAGTCGGGTGCCCAAATGGACGGGGTCCAGCCCACCTCTTATCGGGGTGCCACAGGAGCAAACCCCACACGTGCCTGGTTCCCCCGAGGACCACGGGCTAGAGATGGGACTCAGCACTGCTCTGAAGATGGCCTCGCCCTGTGACCAGGGCGCAGACCTGCTGGCCATGCCTCCAGCAGCAGCTGATCTGTGTCCCTGGCAGGAGGCAGGCCAGGCTGTGTGCCATCTGGGCCCTGGGGTCCTAGCGGGGTGGCCCTGGCAAGATGGCACTGTGCCCGCTATTCTCCTTTGGTTCCCACTGTTTCTGTGCTGCGTCTCCAGCAGCTCAGAAGCACACGCTTGGACTGGGGCAGCCCTGGTCTCCGCCCTGGTGGTCACAACACAACAGCTCCGCCCGGTCCCACTCTAGTGACCGAGACCGCTGGCCAGGTGCGGAGCCTGGGTTTTTCCTCTGTCCCCTCCCTCAGCTCCCTCCTGTGTTCTTTCCCTTTAGGTTTAGAGCCCAGATGACTCAGGAGGGAGGGCCAAGGCCTGCGTCAGTGGGGACAGGTCACGGCGGGGGCTGCGGGGGAGGGGCCGGCGGCGCAGGCAGCCAGCGAGGAGGTGGCAGCTGGCCTTGGGCGCCGGTCCCCAGCGATGCCGGCCGATGCTGGCCGCCCTGGACTACCAGCAGGTGACCCCCACTTCCCTTCTCTGACCTAAACAAATGGCCTTCGGGCCCAGGGTGCACTGAGAATTTGCTGGGTAGAAACGTGGCCTGCATGTTAGAAAGGCATTTTCGATTTCCACCTGCTTGGTAGGAAAAGTGAAGCTTGTATGGAGCCTGGACTCTGTTGACTTTTATAGTATGACCCATGTTTGCGTTCTTTTTTCGGAGACAGGGTCTCACTGTGTAGCCCAGGCCAGCCTCATACTTGCAGTGACCCTCCTGCCTCAGCCTCCCGAGTGCTGGGACTACAGGCTTGCTTCCCCACCATGCTGGCAGGAGAGCCCATCTCTTGGTGCAGACCGGTCAGATGAGTCCGGAACCAGACGGGTTTGTAAGTGTGGTGGTGACCTAGGGGGACGGGCTGTCAGTTGGGGGACATGGCTTCTCCTCACAGCGATGCTGGGGGAGCGGCAGGCGGGTGCTGCCTCTGTGGGGCTGGCTCTGTCTGTGGGGCCAGAGGCTTGGGCTCCTCCAAATCCCAGCCGAGGCCCAACCGCTGTTGGGCCAGAGCCTCCTTTAGAAGCATCTGAGGTTCTGAAATCACCACTGCTGTTAGGTCCGGACCTGTGGACCCAGAGTCACCAGTGTGTGGCCCAGGAGAGAGGTTGGCGCCCTGGTCCGCTGCTGAGATGAGATGTTTTCCGTTGTAATTTGTGATGTTCAGTTAGGATTTCTTCAGCTGCAAGGATTAGAAAACCTCACCCTAAAATGGGCGTGGTGGTGCAGGCCTGTGATCCCAGCACTCTGGAGGCTGAGGCGGGAGGATCGCTGTGAATTTGAGGCCAGCCAGGGCTACGTGATGAGTTCAAGGCCAGCCTGAGTTATAGTGAGACCCTGTCTCAAAACACCAAAAAAAGTCTTAAATCTAGCTGAGGCTGAGCCAGGAGCATTGAAATTGTGAGTCTAGCCTGGGTGAGTTAGCAAGTTAGCGAGACCCTGTCTCAAAAAATAAAAAGTAAAAAAGGCTGGGGGTGAGCGTGGGGATGGGGCTCAGAGTGGAGGTGCTGAGCTCAGTCCCAGAACCACAGAACCAAATGCACTGAGGCTGGGAGGCTGAGGAAGGGGGGTGGAGTCCAAGGCCAGCCTGACCTTCAAGGCATGTCTCTATCAAAGAAGCAAGTCCCACATCCGCAGGACGTGATTCCTCTGGCCAGGGCAGGGAGGAACCCGCGCCTCCCGAGTTCTGTCCCACAGAGCAGCCAGGACTCAGCCACGCCAGGGAGTCGGTCTTCTGTGGCCTCAGCCTGTGGCCGTGTGGCCCAGCTCCCAGCCCCGCTCCACCGGGCTCTCCCTGTGGGGCAGGAAACCTTTCCCGCCCGGGGAGCCAGAGCCTGGGGTCACGCCAGGCCAAGGGAGGGCGGCGCCGTGGCTCCGGGAGGCTCGGGGAGGCTCCGGGAGATGGGACAGGTGGCTTCCCTGGCCTGGCAGAGCGCTTGAGCCAGGAGGACGGCAACTAGGGTGGCCATGGGAGCCTCTCCTTCCGCATTGCCCACTTTTCTAACTGGGGGGCAGTAGAATCACTCTTGAGCTGCGCGTGTGTGTGTGTGTGTGTGTGTGTGTGTGCGTGTGTGTATGTGTGTGTGCGTGTGTATTATGTGCATGCATAGATGTTATAATATAGAATGCTGGTTTTTGCTTTTATTTTTGGAGACAGGGTCTCCCTATGTAGCCCAGGCTGGCTTCACAAACATCCTCCTGCCTCAGCCTCCTGAGGCCAGTATTACAGACATGTGCCATTGCACCAAGCTGTATTTTCTTCTCTTTCTTTCTGATTTTTTTTATTTTTATTTTTGTGTGGAGCTTGAGCCCAGGGCCTCCTACATGCCGAGCATACTTCTTCCACTGAACTATACCCTCAATCCCCTTTTCAATACTAATACTAATACTAATAATAATAAAAAAGTTTTGAGAGAAGCTCTCAGTATATAGCCCGGACTGGCCTTGAATTTGAGATCCTCCTGCCTCAGCTTCCCAAGTGCTGGAATCACAAGTGTGCGCCACCAGCCCTGACCCCTCTCAAACCCAAGCCTTGGTTGTTTGTTTGCTTTTGGTATCGAGAATCAAACTCATGGCCTTGCACTCGCCAGGCAGGCGCTTACACCCTGAACTACAGCCCGGCCCAAATCTCGTTGCAGGGCAGCTGTGGACGGTCGTGGTCCCCACCCTCCACCTTCCCTGTCCAGAGACACCCCCCTTTCCTCTCCAGCAGGCGCGGGGCTGCTGGCCTGGAGCTTTAATTCTCACTCCGCGTTTGCGGTGTGTCACGGCCGGCCCTCGGGGTGGCCGGGACACACGGGTACACAGCGCACCTTATTTCCTTTTACCCCCACGCCCTCCCCAAACCCTTCCTCCATCTCTTGGTCCCCTTCCCTTTTACCAAAGAGCCACCTCCCTGCCTCCGGGGACCTGTCTTGAGTTTTGCCCTATGATGGCTTTATGCCGTGGCTTTCTCCGCGGTGTCTATTACACTTCACACTGTCGCGGGGGGTGGGAAGGCCTGGGTTCCTCCCAGTGACCTCAGCTCGTCTTTCTCTATGGCAGGGCGGGACCTCGGGGGAGGCGGCCTGAGCTTTCTCCATCATTCTTCTGTTGACGGGATTCGGGCTGAGACAGAGCCCAGCACCCTAAAGGGAAGGAGGGGCAGCTGGGGCTGTAGGCCTCAGTTTGCAGAGGTTTTGGTTTGGCATTGGCTGGCTCCAGGGTGGCACTCAGAGGACAGACGAGGACAGCAGTTCATGGTGGGAGCAGACCAGGCAAGCAGGGGACAACTTTCTACCCCTCGAGTCTTACCCAGGCTGCGTGGAGCAGGTGGCACTTACACCCTTGGCCCTGGTGCCGCTGAGTCCGGCATCGCACTGTGGATCAGCTCAGCATCACACACTCCAGATCCAGCCACCCCTGAGGGAGCCACACCTGTGACCGCGCGAGGCCTTGGCGACATCCGGACACAGCCCTGACATGCCGCCAACGCACTGTGGCTGTGTTGCTTGTGCTGCTGTAGTCACGGGTGTGCGGGTCGCTGTCGCTCGATGATTCTAACTCTTTTTTTTTTTTTTTCTGATACCTGGGATCGAACTCATGACCTTGCACTTGCCGGGCAGGCGCTTGTGCTGCTGAGCTAAATCCCTGGCTCTTTTTAATTTTTTTTTTAGTGCCCTCCCCAAGATGGCGATTTAACGCCCCACCCAAGAACGGGAAAAGATCTCAGAGTGCTGGATACTGAGAGGTGTTCGGGGAGGGCCCCCAGGCTGCAGGTAGCACTGAGGACCAGCACCCTGTCCCCCACTTGCCCAGGGATGCCACCCAGACCAGCAGAGGCACAGCCCCTGGTGACGGCACCTTTTCAAAGAGGTGTCCCTCTTCCCCCCTGGCAGCCACAGCCGCCCCTGGAACTTGGGGCAAAGGGGGCACAAGTGGGGCATCCCCTGCTGGGAAACCTTGTGCCGGAGATGTGGGCCTGAGGGTCATTTTTGAGATTCACAACTTACAAGTTGCTGGGCTTTTGATGCCAGCACTTGGGAGGCTGAGGCTGGAGGATCTCTGAGTTTGAGAGCTACGTGAACTACATAGCAAGACTCTTGTTTCAAAAAAAAAATCAAAACAAACAACCCTTTCCAGCCAGCCTTCTTAGGGCCTGCCCCTGAGAATGCCGCGCCCGCGGTGTATGGCACCCTGTGCCCAGCCTGGACAGAAGTCATCTGCAGTTGTCGACAAGGGCCCTGAGCCGCTGTGCCGCCAGGTCCTCTGGTCAGGGTGAAGAAAGGACAGAACGGGGTCCCCTAGATCTCAATGTTGCTGGGGACCCCGGATGTACACAGTCACGCATGGCTGCCTAGCACTGTCCCTCGCCCCACAGGATGGACCTGTGCCCACGCTGTCCTCCAGCTGCCTGGAATCACCTGGACATCCCCACAGGAGGAGCCTGTCACTGCCCTCCCGAGAGTGGCTCGTCCAGCAATGGAGAGAGAGGTGAGGACCGCTCAGCCCAGCCTGCCACGCTCAGGGTCCCTGGGACGGGGCGGCAGGGGACAGCCCAGGCAGCCAGAGCGTCTCTCTCTGCGCCCCAGGCTGCAGCTGGCTGGACTCTGAGATGGCTGCTGGCGGACACCTGAGCTCACAGCCCTCCAGGGCCCTCAGCGGCCCCCACGCAGCCTCCCTGTCTCCTTGTGGCTTGCTTTGTCACCATGGTGTCCTCAGCAGCTGGGCACCTGGGCAATGACCTTCCCCCACCCCACTTTCCCGCCCTCCATGCAGCCACTGTCCCCCAAAGTGCCTGTCCCCGATGCACAGCAGCCGTTGTCACTTTGCACATTTGATTCCTCTCCCGTGGACAGTCTGTCCCGTGAGACCTGGGCTGCTGCCTGTCCTCTGCGAATTGTGGGCACCCAGCACACAGTGTCACATGCAGGGACCTGCCAGGTGTCCCAGACACCCCAAGAGGGATGTGCTTCGCCAACAGGGAGGTTTCCAGCCAGTCCCCCCTTCCAGTGAGTGATCCCCAAGAATCATGACAGCTACATTTTTTTTCCAGGAAGCGGGGATCGGTTTGAAGTAAGGTCTCACTATGCAGCCCAGGCCAGCCTTGAATGCGTAGCAATGCTCCTGCCTCAGCCTCCCATGTGCTGGGATTACAGGCATGTGCCATCCACCCGACTTTTTTTTATTTTCGGTTTTGTTTCATGTTGAGACAGTGTCTTACAGAGTTGCTCAGACTGGTCTCAAACTTCTGGACTCAAGCATTCCTCCTGCCTCAGCCTCCTGAGGCTGAAACAACAGGTACACTCCGCAAGGCCTGGCTGGTCCCTGTCTACCCAGTTCTGCTTCTCCAGCAGAGCGCTCCCAGGACAGGAGGAGCCCCGGCTTCCCTGCTCGATCCCTCCGGAGCATCTGCTGGCTTGGAAATGAGGGGTTTGCAGACCCCTTCTGGGAAGTGCTGCCTCTTTTCCCTCTGCTCGCTCGGGGCCTCTGGCCAGGCCAGCCTCTCCCTCCGCCCCATCTCCTTCCTCCTCACAGGTCGGGCACGGAGCGGCCAGCTGTGAGTGTTTCTTTGGCAGTGTCTTAGCTGGTTGTTGTGAGTAATAGCGCAGGAAGCAATCAGCGAGTATACTGCCCTAGAAGTGCTGCACGCTGTGGGCCAACAGGAGAAGCCAGGGACGCGACACCAGCAAGACACCGGGATGCCGAAGCTCTGTTCTGCCCTGCTGGTGGATGAGGGCTGCGGGGGATACAAATCCCAGCAGCCCTGGCAGCCTCTTGGGGGTGCTGAGGGCTTCCTCTGGCTGGGAGGAGCTCGGGGTTCTCACTGAGTACAGAGCTCTGTGCTGAGGTGGTACATCGTGAACAGGAGTCTGGTGTTACCCCATCTTACAGAGGAGACGGAAGTCCAAGGGGAACAGGTGACGAAGGATGCAGGGCTTAAGGAGGGCAGCTGGGCCTGGTGGTGCAGACCTCTGAGCTCCTCTACTCGGGAGGCTGAGGCAGGAGAATGCACGTTAGGAATGCACCCTGGGAAACAAAGATCCTGCCTCGATATAAAAGGCCTGGGGATGTAGCTCAGCCGCAGGACACTTGCCAAGCAGGTGTGAGGCCCTGGGTTCAATCCCAGCACCACACAAATGGGTACCAGGTTTAATCCTAAAGACCTACTTCTAACCGTGGACCTATGTGCTCACAGACGTGCCAGGGCTGCCTAGTTCTGCTCCATGGAAAGACTGAACTTGGACACTTGTACCCTTCCCCCAGGAGATGGTTTTTTTTTTTCTTTTCTTTCTGGTTCTTTGAAAGAGGGTCTCACTGCTGCCCTGGCTGGCTTGAGCTTGCAGCAACCCTCCTGCCTCAGCCTCCCAACTGCTGGGCTTACAGGGTGCTCCGTTGCACCTCAGTGGGCGTCGTTCCTTTCCTTATGCAGCCGCCAGCTCCAGAATGGCCCAGTGGTAGTGATGCTCACGGGCGTGCCTGACCAGCGCCCCCTCTGCTGCCCGCCCTGGGGAGCCGGGTGTGGGCCGAAGCTGGCACTGCAATGCCTGGCATGCTGGCGACAGTGACCTCCTGGTACCCAGTCCTCCTGGGAGGGCTGGCGGGGCAGCCGCAGGGTGCCTGGCTGCAGTCTTGACATTTTTGCTGATTTTCAGCAGAAGAAAAGAATGTCCGCCTCCCCCACTGGTGGCGGCTGCAGAGCCCTGGCTTTCAGTTAAAGGGACCGCGCGATCCCGGCTGGGACTCGCAGGCCTGGTCCCTTGAGTTCAGGTGAAATCACTTACAAGAACCTACCCCTCTCCAGCCTGGCTTTTAATCACACCAACAAGAACACACAAGGAAGTGACCTCTCTCAGAGAGGGCTGGTTCACCCGGGAAGTGCCCGGGATGAGTGAGGAATGGAGGGGTGCGGTGGCCCGTGCCTGTCATCCTAGCACGGGAGACTGGGGCAGGAGGGCTGCTGGAAGTGCAGGGCCAGCTTAGGCTACTCAGGGTAGGGACTCCAAGGCCAGCGGACCGGGGAGTCCAGTAGGGGGAAGGACCCCGGGGATGACCGAGGTATGCCACCCGCATGAGCCGGCTTCCGGCTGGACGGCTCTAGTCCAGGGTGCAGCTAGCTGTACACGAAGGGCGGGGACCCCCAGTTGAGGTTCAGGTGTGTGTGCACCATTGTCACCCTGCGCTTTGTACCGGTACTGGGTTCGTGGTCGGGGTATTGTGTCTTCCAGGGCGTCGCAGCTGGGGAGAGTGTGAACGGGTGAGGAGTATCGGGAACCTGGCCAGGATCCCCGACGGTGTGCATCTGTGAGTTTGCCTTTGTGCGTTTGTGGCTTTGGGCCCACGCAGGGCAGCTGTAAGATGGGACCTTTAGGGAAGGGGGTGGAGGCACGAGGGGTCCTCTCTGCTTTCCTTCGCAGCTTCTCTGTTCTCCGGGAACTATTCCAAACTAAAGTGCTTGCTAAACAGCAGAAGTGAGTATAGATGCGCGTGTGCATGTATTTCGTCGTTGTTTGGGCCAGGGTCTCGCTGTGTAGCCCAGGCTGGCCGCCAACTCACAGCGATCCTCCTGCCTCAGCCTCCTGATTGCTGCTGGGATTACAGGTGTCAACACCACCATGTCCAGCTTTTGCAATAGTAAAGCCAAATTCTTCTAATTTTCCAAACACGTCTCCCAACAAAATAATCTATAATCTGTATCCATTACACACTTTAAAAAACCGAAAGACCATGACCCTCAACAACGGCCTTCCGGGGCCCTGCAGGGTCAGTGGTTAGACACCTGCGTGGCAGTGCACGTGCCCCACCAGCTCGCTGTCCGTGCAGCGCTGCCGGGTGCTGGGGACCCGCCCCCCACCGGCCGCCGTCCAGGGCCCCGGCCAAGCCTGCCCTGTGCTGCTCACCATGAGCCGTGGCAGAAGCTTTCTGAAGCAGTGTGAGTCCAGCCCGGGGAGGCCAGTGTAGACGAGAAGGGCTGCCCATCCATCCACACCCACCTTCCTGCTTGGGTCCGAAACCCAGGGTCTCTCACAGACTCACTGCCCGTCAGGAGGACAAAGAGACGTGGGGACTGGCACCCTGGTCCCATGGCATCCGTCATCCCCAACCCCGCGTGTCACCTCGGGCCACTTTGGAGAAGTCCCTTCTTCCTCATTTGCTGGAAATGGAAAGGTGAAAGTGAAACCTCAAACGTGGCTAAAGGTTTGTGTAGCCCCAGCTTCTAGGAAGCAGAGGCAGGAGGATCGCAAATGCCAGGCCAGTACGGCAAGTTCAGAGACGCCGTCTTGAAATGTCAGAGGGTCACAGGTGGAGCCCAGCTCTTACTGGGTTCAAGCCCAGCACTGGAAAAAAAATTCCGTGTCACCATTGAGGCTGGGATTTCCCTCCCTAGTCCTGGGTCATTTCACAGCAAGACCTGCTGCAGCTGATTTTCACACCTGAAATACAAATCACAGGTGAGGCTGCTCGCTGCCTTGGTTGGTTTCTTTTTCCTTTTCTTTCCTTTCCTTAGTTTTTGTTTTGTTTGTTCTGGTTTGTTCTGTTCTGTTTTGTAGCCCAGACTGGCCTCAAACTCACATGGATCTTCCTGCCTCAGCCTCCTAGTGCTGGGATCAAAGGCCTGCTACCCCCCCACCCCATCTGGGGCCCTTGCTCTGTGTGAGTAGCTTTGATGCCAAATTCAGGTGGAATCTGGTTAGGGGGGAAAGGGGAGAGGAAAAAGTTAACCCTGTAGGAGCTGCGTAAACAAGGATCTGTCCCACTCGCTCCGATCAGAGCGGGCAGGTAGCTGAGCGGAGGCTGCCAGGGTTCAGCTGTGTCCCTAGAGCTGGGCCCACAGCTGTCATTTCAGCACTCCAGCGGCTGAGGCAGGAGGATTGCCACAAGCTCAAGACCAGCCTGAACTACAGAGTGAGAGCCTGTGTCGGTCAGTCAGTGAGTCAGTCAGTGTGTGCCCCAGAAAGCAGGTGGAGACTGAATGGGAGGCAGTTGGACTGTGAGGGCTGGAAGGGGCATTGGCGCTGCTCTCTGGGTGTTTGCAAGAGAAGGGCACTCGGGGCTGTCTCCTCCCTGTTCCTCCTCTCTCTCCACCTCCTCCTTGTCACTGGAGACGTCAGTGCCAAGGCCCTGCAGCCTCCCGAGGGCAGGAAGCAGGTGTGTGTAATCCCCACGCCATGCGCTCTGCTGTCGCACAGGGGACCCCACGCCAAGGTCCTGAGATGACTCGGTGGCCCCTGGTGGTGTCACTCAGGCGTGGTCGTCCTCGGTCACTCACCCCTCCGAGGCCTCCCCTGTGCCGCTGGCCGTGGTCATGGGGTGTGACTGGTGCAGCCACCAGGCAGGGGGCTGGTGTGGGTGACAGCACGGGAAGGTGACGGCAGAGGCTGCTGCCTCCTTGGAGACTCGGGCTGCCGGAGGCCCCGAGCGCACCGAAGTCCCACTACTTGGGAGGCTGAGACAGGATGATCTGAAGTTCAAGGCCAGCTAGGGCAAGTTAGTGAGAGCCGGTCCGAAGTGCGCGTCGCAGGCCCACCGCGTCTTCTCCCAGCCCTCCCTGCTCCTGTCGTGGCTGTGGTTCTCAGCTTTCAGGGCACTCGGAGTTAAACCGAGGGCCTCACATACCAGGCAAGTGCTGTACCACTGAGTGCACACTGCACCCCCAAACCCTTTTTCTGGGGGGCCCCTAAGTTTGCTAAGATGCCCAGGCTGTCCTTGAACTTGTGACCCTCTTGCCTCAGCCTCCCAGAGTTCTGGGGTCCTGGGTGCGACCCGCCACACGTGGCCTCTGTGAGGCTCAGTTACCCACAGTGGACCAGGGCCACCCCGGTAACCATGTCTTAGCTTAGCGTCCTCCTGAAAGGCCCTGTACCCATCACAGCTGCTCTCTGGGGCCCCACAGGGTGAGACCTCCAGCACGCCGAGGGCGGGGCCGGCGGGGCCCATGAGGACCCTTTCAGTGCCTTCCCAAGCTGGTGGTGGTTCTCTTTTAGTTTTTGTGGTGCTGGGATCTGAACCCAAGGCCTTCACACCGAGCTGCATCCCCAGCCCTTTATTTTGAGACAGGGTCTTGCTAAGTCACTAAATTGTCCAGGCAGGGCTGGAACTTGGCATCCTCCTGCCTCAGCCTCCCGGAGGGCCGGGATTACGGGTGTGCATTGTCAGGCCTGGCTCTCCATAAGCATGTTTTTATAGCTTGATGACTGTCTTTCCAGTCTGAGATGTGGCTGTCACCTCCCAGGCTGCAGGGAGGAAATGGGGTCCCCCTCCCCTCGCGGGGGAAGCAGCGCCTCCTGGTGGTGCCTGGGCTCATCATGCCAGGCTGGCAGGGAGGAGAAGCGAGGCCTGGCTTTGTCTTTTTCTTTTGCAGCACTGTACTGGGGGCCCCCAAGCCGGGGCACCACAGCCCTCTCGGTTTTGTATTGCGGCTTTGCCCAGGCTGGCCTCGAACATGCGGTCCTGTGAGCCGGCCCCTGACCCTGCTTGTGCACGGAACTTTGGCCGATGGGGAAGGCCACTGGCTGCAGGAAAGGCCCAGGGGAGGGAAAGGTCCATGGGAGGATGGAAGGGTGCTCGGCCTGGTCCCAAAGCTCCAAGCCCTGAAGGGCAGGAGAGATGCAGATTCCTGTCGCAGCTCCCGGCTCTCACTAGCACCGAGTGAGACAGGCTCAGCCTGCAGTGCAAGGCGGTGAGAGCAGACTCTACCCCGAGAATCAGCGGGCTGCCCGTGCCCTGGAGGTGTCTGCAATGCCCGTTCTCTCCTCTCTCTGCCCCCACCCTGACTCTCACCGTGTTGCCCAGGCTACACCAAACTGGTGAGCTCAAGGGCTCCTCCTGCCTCAGCCTCCAGGCACATCCGAGCCTAGCCCATGTCTGTGGTCAGTGGAAGCTCAGATGCTGCTGAAAGAAAAACTGAAAACCTCCTGGGACACGTCGTGTGCATCCCTAACCGGAGGGAACCTGATTCCCGCAAGAAATCGGTGAGGACACACCTGGGCCAGGCCACCCTCCGTGACTGGGGTCACAGGCTGGCATGGGTCACCGGGCTCCTCCACAGTCACTCACCGAGGCCTCTGCACCCATGGCGACCCGGAGTGGACGGGCTGGGTTCTTGTCCTGCAAGGACAGGTGACAGAGACGGATGCCGAGCGGGTTCTCCAGGCGGCCGTTTGGGGGCCGCGTTTCCGGGAGAAGCAGCTCCGAGCTGGAGGGGGCTGCGGTGGCTCCTGCTGGAGGCTTCTGTCGCTCAGCTCCAGTGTTTCCGGGCCAGTGTCCTGGCACAGGACAGCAACTCTCATCCCAGAGCTGAGACCAAGTGAGGGGCAGCAGGGTGGGTACCCGGAGCCCACTGCCTTCCCACACACTCTGGCCTGGCACCAAGACACCAATTTGCAATCCTCCTGCCTCAGCCTCCCAAGTGCCGGGATGACAGATGGACACCCCCAGACTGAGCTGCAGCCCGGCCTCTAGCGTCTGGTCTTCGGGGGCATCTGAGAGCCTAAGCGGAAGAGGCCCCACGTGGAGGAGAGACATTGCTGCTGAGCTCAGGGCAGAACGTCACTGATGGGTACATTTCTCTCAAGTTTTCTTTTACTCTGATTTGCTTTAAAGCCAGGGTTTGCGGCCTGGGTTGGCCCACACCCCCCTTTATAAAGCAGAGAAATCTCACACCCTCTGGGAGACTGCGAAGGGGGGCCGCCCGCAGCCTCTACCTCCTCCCCTGGCTCACACAGAGGGTCGGGGCTCGGGCCAGACGTGGTGGCGCAGGTGGCTGAGGCAGGAGGGTCACAAGTTCAAGGACAGCCTGAGCTATCTGGTGAGTCCAGTGTTCCCTGCCTTAACAAGAAAAAAAAATAAACCAAAACTGAACCAGGCATGGTGGCACACGCCTGTCATTCCAGCACTCCGGGAGCCTGGGACACGACGCTGAGGGTCACAAGTTGGAGCCCAGCCTGGGTAACTGAGCAAGGCGCTGTCCCAAATAATAAAAACAGCAGCAAAAATGATGTGGTCTGCTCATGTCGTGGAGTATTACTGGTCAGGAAAAATCATGAAACCATTCACGTGGCAAGGGTGACCCTTGAAGACGGTCGTGCGAAGTGACGGAAGCTAAGTGACAGAAAGGACCGCTTTCTTAATAGCGTCCCCTGGGTGAAGCATGGAGTCAGCAGAGACACAGAGCAGGTTGGAGGGACCGGGGCGGGGGCGGGGGCACTGGGGAGTTACTGCTTCAGTGGTTTCTGTTAGAGGTGATGAAAAGTTCAGGAAATAGTGGGGAGTGTTGCCCGGTATCGGGAGTCCACGAGCCCTACCGAAGTACTTCCTTAGCACTATGCAGCCGCTCGCACCTGTAATCCCAGCACTCGGGAGGCTGAGGCAGGAGGGTCTCAAGTTCGAGGCCAGCCTGGACAGCTTAGCAAGACGCTGTCTCACAAAAGGGCTGAGGGTGTGGCTCAGTGGCAGAGCGTGTGTTCAGCATGTGCAAGGCCCTGGGTTCCGTCCCCAGCACCGAAAAAAAAAAGTTGAAAATGGTGATAAATCATGTGTCCCCACTGAAGCAACTGTTTGTTTGTTTGTTTGTTTGTTTGTTTGTTTAGACAGGGTCACACTGTGTAGTTCAGGCTGGCCTCAGATTTTCAGGAATCTCCTGCCTTGGCCTCTTGAGTGAGGACAGGAGCTTTGATCCCTTGAGGATGAGCTGAATCTTTAGAATCTGCCCACTGAATGGGGCTGGAGACAGAGAGGCAGGGCTGGACCCCAAGTCTTTCACTGCATCCTAAGATCTCACTCATGGGGGCCAGGTGTGGTAGCAAATGCTTTCATCCCAGCACTCAGGAGGCTGAAGCAGGAGGCTCTCAGGTTCAAGCCCAGCCTGGGCAACTTAGTGATTTATTTTTTATTTTTTTGTACCAGGCATTGAACTCAGGACTTTGCACTTGCCAGACAGGCGCTTGTGCCGCTGAGCTATATCCCCAGCAATTTAGTGATTTAGACCATGTCTGCAGTCGGGCACGGTGGTCACACCTGTGATCCCGGGACTCCAGAGTCTCGGGCAGGAGGATGGATGTGGGTTTGAGGCCAGTCCAGGCTACACAGTGAAGCTGTCCCAAAAAAAAGACAATTTTTTTTTTTTTAGTCTACAAAATACCAAATACAAAACCAGGATCACTCCAGTAGAAGGAGCTGGCCACCAGCTCGTTCTCCGAGAAGCCAGGGCTGCTTGTCCCAGAAATGGGGCCTCCTTTTCGTCTGCGGCTCAACGGTTGTCCGGACTTGCTGGGGCAGGGTTTGCACAATCTCCTCGGGTGCTGGGGTGCAGGAGCTGGAGAGGGGCCCCACACCGCTTCCTCTTCCTGCTCCAGGTGCCTGGGCCGACAGCTCTCTGGAGTGGCCTCCGGGGTGGGCAGTGGTGCCCTCCGTCCCTCTGGTGGGTTAGTGCAGAAGCTGTGTGTGCGTGGCTGGTCACCTACACCAGAGTAGATGGGGCTCCTGCCACCCAGCTGTCACCGCTTTGTGGCTGTTGGAGAAGGAGGAACAGGAGGTGGAGCCCCTTTTGGGGGCTCGGAGGGGAAAGAGCTCAGATTCGGGCTCCAGCTCTGTGGCCAGGCCGAGGGGTGCACAAGGCAGGACTTCGGACGCAGCCTCTGCGTGCCGGAGGGTGGCAGCTGCCGGCTGGGACCAACCCGGGCTCAGGACACCAGCGTCATCTAGTGAAACCTGCCAGGACCCACAGAGGAGGTGGGAGGGAGGATGGGGAGCCACAGGCTCTGGTGTCCAGTGCGGGCAGCTGGCGTCTGGAGTGAGGGAGCCGAGCCCCACTGCTCTGCTGACCCTGGGGTCTGGGGCCCAGCTCCCTGCGGCAGAGGGACTTGGGGTCACCAGGCCCCAGGACTCCACCCCCGACCTGAGTGGCAGCAAGCTAAGACAGGGACAGCTGGCTTCCGGCATTGGGCTGAGTGGTGTGAGGCTATTTTAGGCCAGGCGGCCCTATGTTCCTAGGGACAGATCACTGCTAACACAACGCACAGAATGGGACCGGCAAAGGCTGCCACCTCCGAGGCAGGGGACATGCAGCACGGCCACCAAACTCGACTTCCACCCCACTCCCCCCGAGGGCTAAAGGTCGGGGCTCGGGACCTTCCAGAGCTCCAGGCAACAGCTGTGCAGGCGCCTGCCAAATTCCTGCGCTGCTTGCAAAATCCAGGCTTGCAGCTCCTCACACAAAGCTGCGGAGGCTTCAGCGCCAGGGTCCCCCCAGGAGGAGGGCGAGGGGCTTCTGAACGGTCACAGCCGACTGGAAAAGAAAGCAGCTGTTCTTTGGCTCTCTGCAAACTCCACAAATAGATCTGCTGATGCTTCTGGGGATTGCTTGCAGCTTTTTTCTTAATTAAAACAGAATATGTGCTTATTTCAGCATTGCTTGTAGTAGCCCAAATGTGGGGGGAAAAACCCAAATGTCCAAAAATAATAAAATAGATACATATAGCCTGTGTGGAGTGGAATACTATACAGCCACAAAATGAGTGAACTTGTAAGGATGTGAGTGACTCTCAAAAATAATGACTGGACAACATGGGCTGGGGTCTAGCGCCATAGTACAGCACTTGTAAGGCCCTGGATTTGGTCCTAGCACCGCACATGTACAAAAAAGACACAAAACACAGTCTGACTACACACATACGCACTTGGAGTGCTGAGAACGCAGGGCCTTCACACAGGGCTACATGTCCAACCCTTTTTATTGTATTTTACTTTTTTGAGACAGGATCTCACTGTGTAGTTCAGGCTGGCCTTGAACTCACTATGTAGCCCAGGCTGGCCTGAAACTTGCAGCGATCTCCCTGCCTCAGCCTCCTGAGTGTTGGGATTAGAGGCGTGAGCCACCACACATGGCTACTTAACATTATTTTTTTTTAAAAGTTAGATACACAAACATAATATTTGTCCTCTATAAATCACTTACAAAATCAAACCTAAAATACATCCCAAAACATAAAAATCTTTGGAAAAACTCTATGAGCTAAATTAATGACATCACAAGCCATGGATAGAGTGCTGCTTTTTTGGTGGTACTAAGGATAGCACCCAGGGCCTTCACACTGAGCTGCGAGCTCAGCCTTTTCTATGTTTTATCTTGAGGTGGGACCTCACTATGTTGCTGCATTGACCAGTCCAGACTTGAAATGTTGACTGTCCTGCCTTGGCCTCTTGGACTGCTGGGATTACAGGTGTGAGCCACCACACCCCACTGGATAAGAACCTTTAATATTTTTAAAGTGCACTCAGGAGGCTGAGGCAGGAGGATCATTGCGAGTTTGAGACCAGCCTGGGCTACAAAGTGAGCTCAAGGCCAGCCTGAACTGCATAGACATTTTTTGTCTCAAAAAAATAAAAAAAAATATTTTTAAAGTAGCCTCGTTCCCTGAATTTATGTAGGGCATCAAGGTGGTCCCTGCTAAATTGTCAGCTAACTTTTTGAAAAAATAAAAAAAATCTTCAAGTTGATATGGAATTGCAGGGACCCTCAAGTACCCAAAATAATACTTAAAAAAGAAACAACACCGAAAAAAATTTAAAATGAAGAGGAGCAAAAGAGAGGAGAGCGAACTACAGTAACCAAACAATGGTAGCAGCAAGAAAGACACGAATCTCCACGGGCACAAGGCCATGGTCCCTTAGATAGGATCCCAAAGCACGACCAGCCACAGCAGGGAGCAGGCACAGTGGAAGCCCAGAACCCCTCTGTCCAACTGCACATCAGTGCCTGGGCTAGGCTTGGAGGCACAAAGCAGATGCTGTAGGCCGAGCAGAGCCCCAGCCTGAAGTACAAGAAAAGCAAAGCAAAGACGCCCCACGGAGGGGAGGAAATGTTTATACATCCTCTCTCTCCTACAGCCTGCCGGGCCTGGCCTGGGGTCCAGGTGATGTAGAGAACTTGGGCAGTTCAACAAGATTCATTGAAAGTGAACCCAGCAGATATTTCTCCAAAGATGAGCCCCCAACATGGGGTGAGCCCCTGAGAAGGCAGTCACACCCTTATTCCTTAGAGAAGCTCCATCAAAACCGGGCAGCCCGCACCTCACACCCAGACTTGTGATAAGACGCCCTGGAGAAGCCAGGGTCGTCCTGTCGCCAGTGGGAAGGCAGACGGCACAGCTCTTGGGAGAATCCCAGGTTGGGGCTGCCCCACCCCTGCGATTCCACTCCTAGATCTTTACCCCAGAGGTCTGGAAGCTTCGGTGCACACAAAAAACATGTACTTGGATTTTGACAGGAGCCAGAGGGTGGGCAGTCCGGATGTCCATCGGCTGAGGGTGTGTGAGTAGGCACAGTAGGGGACACAGCGGGTATCCTCTGTCCCTGGCAGGTGAAGCAGTGAGCATTCCACAGCTCGGTGACCCCAGAGAGCAGGCTGATGACCTGCACTGCATGAGTCATGCATGCCAAGTGTCCAGGACAGACAAGTCCTCTGCCGAGCAGGTGGCTCCGTGGTTGCCAGGTTCGGGTCAGGAGAAGGGGGTGCTGGGCTGAGGGAGCAGGGTTCCCAGGCACACTGGGAAGGCAGAGGCGGGTGGGAGGGGGGCTAGAAGCCAACGACGTGTAGCTAAGGGGGCCAGGCAGAGTCTGAGAATTGGGTCTCAACGCAAAATACCAGATTTTCTTTCTTTCTTTCTTTCTTTCTTTCTTTCTTTCTTTCTTCTTTCTTCTTTCTTCTTTCTTCTTTCTTTCTTTCTTTCTTTCTTTCTTTCTTTCTTTCTTTCTTTCTTTCTTTCTTTCTTTCTTCCTTTCTTGTATTTTTGAGACAGGGTCTCGCCATGCAGTTCAGGCTGGCTTTGAGCTCACTTTGTAGCCCAGGCTGGTCTCAGACTCCCAACGATCCTCCTGCCTCAGCCTCCTGAGTGCTGAAATTACAGGCGTGAGCCACCACGCCCGGCTAATACCAGATTTTCAAACAAGAAAAAAGTGTGTTGGGAATCAGTATTTCATTTCTTTAAAAAGCCACACCAAATAAGAGTCTGTATATATAAAACGTTTCGCTGTTTTTAAGAGAAACCGGACCGCATGTAGGAAAAGCGAGAACACGCGCTGTCCAGAGCCGTCACAAAGCTGCCAGCACGAGGAGGACCTCTCGGAACACGCCTCATACCCTGGGGTTGTTTTTGTCGCCAGTGGAAAAAATCTAACACCCCCGCCCTGCACGGAAACCTGCCAAAAGGGAAGAAGGTAACATTAGCCCTAAAATGCCCCTCACCGCCCCCCACCAGTACGGGATGTCCTGGCCATCTGGCAAAAGCAGGGATACCCTTGGGGACTGCAGATGGGGAGAGGCCTTGATGTCAGCGTGTAGGTGAGTCTTGTGGCTAGGGCGTGGTGATGGGCAGTCATGGGAGGCAGTGGGGGACTTTGTGGGCGTGGTGTGTTGTTGGGGGGCGTGGTCATGGACAGGAATTATGGGCGGGGCCCCGGGGGCTACTGGGGTGGGCGTGGTATGGGTTTAGGGGCGTGGCAATGGGCGGGGGTGGAGAGGGCCTACACCGGTGATTCCCGCGTGGGCGTGGTCTAAGGGCTCTGGGGCGTGGTAATGGGCGGAGAGTGGAGACGAGTTTACACTGGAGATACCGGGTGGGCGTGGCCCGGGGCCCGGGTCGTGGCTCCGGGTCGGGGGCGGGGCTAGGGGCGGGCCTGAGCATGCCGGGGGCGGGGCCTGGCTGCCGGGGCGGGGCCGGACAGCCTGGCTGGTGGGCCCGGAGCCTTGAGTCCGGACCTAGCGTGCGAGCGGGGCGAGCGCAGCGACTCCAGCCGCGGGCTCCTCGGTGTCCCACGGCGACCCAGCCTGGTCCTGTCCGCGCCGAGCCCCGGCCCCGACCCGCCGGCCATGCCGCCGCCCGCGCCGCCCACCGAGGTGCTGCCGGCGGTGCGCGTGGCGGTGCTGCTGTCCTGCACTCTGTCCGCGCTGGGCTGCGGCCTGCTGATGGCCACGCATGCCTTGTGGCCAGACCTGCGCAGCCGTGCGCGACGCCTGCTGCTCTTCTTGTCGCTGGCCGACCTGCTCTCGGCCGCCTCCTACTTCTACGGGGCGCTGCGGAACTTCGCGGGGCCCTCGTGGGACTGCGTGCTGCAGGGCGCGCTGTCCTCCTTCGCCAACACCAGCTCCTTCTTCTGGACCGTGGCCATCGCGCTCTACCTGTACCTGAGCATTGTGCACCCGGCGCGCGGGCCCCGGGCCGACCACCTCTTCTGGGCCTTCCACGTTGTCAGGTGGGTGGTGGCGCACCGCGTCCCTGTCCCGGAGCCGGGTCCCAGGCCCAGCCCCAGCTCCCAGCGAGGAGGGGCAAGTGCTTGTCCCCAGTGTCTGGCCCTGGTCACTTAGAAGTCACTGGGACGTCACTGTGTGTCCTGAGTCTCCTGTTTCATCACCTGGCCATCTCCACTGCCCACAGGGAGAAGGCCCCTGTTCCCAGCCTGCACCCTGGGCTGAGAGCCCACAGCTCCCTGCCCTACCCCGGGCCACAGGGTGCACAGGCAGCGCCTCTCAGCTCGAGGTGTCCGGGCTGGAAGATTTACAAGGGTTTCCTTTCAATTTCATCTGGGATCCTTTTTAGACTCTGGCCCCAGTCTCCTGCGTCTCTAGCTTCCGTGAGACTTTGATTTGCTCTTTAGAATTCAGGAGCACAGTGGTCTGGGCCCGAGGGCCAGCCTGCATCTCAGGCATCTGGCAGGGAGCCCCAGGCAGGGCCCCCATGATCTCAGGCTGCAGGAGGCTCCTGTTGCCGGGAAGCGGGAGTCCTAGGGCTGCACCACCAACTGCCCTAATTATAGGTCCTTTCTATTGAAAACTTGAGCCTTTTCCAAGGACTGAGCAGAGCGTCAGCACTTTAGTAGCAACCAGTCACCTGGGTGTCACGCTGGGGCAGCAAACTGGGAGAGTCACTTGACCTCCGGCTCCGATAGCTGCTAGACAGAGGCCACTTGGTCCCTGTTTAGCTTCTCAGCTGTTGGTCCCTTGAAGCGGAGCCCACCACCCTCCGGGAACTGAACGGGATGGAAGCGGGGATTCATAGGCACCCAGACTGCAGCTGGCTTTGAAGAGATCCCTCCTCTTTAAACAAATGTCACCACGATGTATTTCATAACTGATGCACTGAGCCTGGTGATAAGCAGCTTCTCTGGAAGAGAGATTTCCTAACAAACCCTACCTGGGAGTTCTATCCTTTCCTTTCCCATCAGGAACCCTGCAGGAGGGTTTTCTGTGTTGCTTGGGAAAGGCTTCCTCCTGGGAAGCCCAGCTTAAAGGAATTGGGAAAACCTGTCCAACAGGTTCCTTTATTGACCCAGATCCTCCCGGCTGCTTTGCTAAGAGCCTTTTCTCTCGACCCTTCCGGGTAATTCTTTGGAGGCAGCCACTGTTGTGAAGGATCTGTTGCTATCTCGACCCAGTCATCCACTCTCAGACATCCGTCCTCTTCAGCCAACCTTCCAGTCTTGGAAAGCTCGGGCTTGGTTTGGTCCTGCACACAAGATCTCACTAAGTAGCCCAGGCTGGCCTTAAACTTTAGTGATTCAGCCTCCCGAGGGCTGGGATTCCAGGCATGCACCGCTATACCCGGCTCTGGGAAGTATTTGCAAATGCAACAATACAAGAGGTGGATACCTCTGTTTTATAAAATGTTCTTAGGGGTTTATTTTTTAAAAAACCCACAAAGATCCTGAAAAATGGCCAAAGGATACATTTGGCAAAATAGTAAAAATGATTAATTAAATATATGGAAAAAACAGGCCTGGGGATTTAGCTCAGAACTGTAAGGGCCTGCCTGGCAAGTACAAGGTCATGGGTTCAATCCCCAGTACAAAAAAATATATAGATGGATAGAGAGATATAGATATGGAAAAAGCTTAGCCCCAGCTCCCTACTTTTTTTTAGTTTAGCCCTTTTAATATGCAAAATAATACAAGTGATAACAATGAGGTACATTTTTACATGAAATTAGAAAAAAACAGTAAAAGTATAGATGTGAAAAATCTTTATGAAGTGTGTATTTTTCTACGTTGCTGTTGGCACTGCAAATTCAAGTCAGCCTTGTAGAAAGTACTGGGGGTTTCCTACCCCTGACCCCAGTAAGCCTGCTTATGTGTGTAAGGCCAGCGTGAGAGCAGTGCGTGTACCCAGGAGCCTGAGGTCAGAGCAGGAATCCAGAAGCAGCCTCGGGGCCCAACAATAGGGACTCAGGGAGACCACAGTGCCCCCAAAGTGTCATCTGCTACTCAATACTGGCTGGGGGTAAGGCGCTGATTTTTTTGGTTTTGCTTTGGTGGTACTGGGCCTTCACACCGCTCCATCCCATCCCTTTTTAAAAATGTTTTATTTGGAGACAGGGTCTCACTAAGTTGCCAAGTTTCCCAGGCTGGGCTTGAACTTTTGACTCTTCTGCCTCGGCCCAAGGCAGGCCGGCGCCAGCCGCCCAGATATAGTGTTGGATGTGGTGGTGGAACTGCGCAGTGACTGGAGGCCTGGGAACAGGAGGGCGGGGCATCCTGCACACACCAGGTCCCCAGAACAGGGCCTGCGTGGCCTGGTCCGCTCTTAACCGAGAATGGGGCTCCTGGGAGCTTGCACCTGGCTGGGTGTTGCCCTAACAGCTGAGTGCCCTTAGCCCACATCCCCGGTGAACCTGCCAGACGCCAGACGTGCAGGGCGGTCACCTGCATGCCCACCGGACAAGGGAGGTGGCCCAAGACCTCGTAGCGAGTAAATGGGAGGCTCAGAGGTAGAACCCAGTCCAGGCCTCTACAAGGTCTGTGCCCTTTTACGATGCTGTGTAGTCTTTTACCTTTTTTTTTTTTTTTAAAGATAGGGGTCTCACTGTGCAGGCTGGCCTTGGACTCTCTGTGTAGCCCAGGCTGGCCTTGAACTCTCAAGTGACCTGCCTGCCTCATTGACCCTCCTGCCTCAGCCTCCCAACTGTTGCAATTACAGGTATGTCCCCACCACACCCAGCCTTGACTTTTTTTAAAATTGAAATATAATTTCTGAAGGAATTGTAGTGTAGAACTCTTGCCTTGTCTACTTGAGGCGTTGGGTTTGGTCCCCAGCACCACACAGACACACAGGCACATGTATGCACATAAAAATAACAATAACGAACAATCATTATGTTTAGCTTTCCAGACTTCCCAGATGTTACCGTTGAGCATGTTAGCTTATCCTCTGCGTGATTTTTTTCTGGAGCCACTGGAGAGCAGCCGGCATGATGCCCCTCACCACTAAGCACTTTCGGATGTATTTCCAGAAGGCAAGCTTAGCCAGGTGTGGCAGCACATGCCTTTAATCCTAGCACTCAGGAGGCTGAGGCAGGAGGATCACTGTGAGTTTGAGGTCAGCCTGGGCTACATAGTGATTTCAAGACCAGCCTGTAGTACATAGCAAGACCCTGTCTCAAAAAACAAAACAAAAACCAGGAGACAAGTTTATCATGTTGACTTTTTTGGTGTTGTACCCCCCTCCCCGTCCTACAGTGCTATGTTGGGTCAGAACCCAGAACCTCCAGGTACAGTTAAAGCTCCCCAACACTGACATTTCCGAGGAGCACCGGCTCCTGGCTCGGCAAACCGTTCCCCCGTCTGCCGCTTCCTCCTGCATGGTCTCAGGTCCCAGCACCCGGCTCCCAGGTGCTGCTCTCACTAGCGGCCTCCAGACGTTGTCCCCTTACTGGTCACCCTCAGAGCTCCCTGCCCAGCTACTGTGTATCTTTTTGGAGCGGCTCTCAGTGCCAGGCCCACCAGAGGGAGGGCTAGAGCTGCAGTGGACGGGGACACATGGCTGCCACGGTCCCCAGGAACGCTGCCTGCCTCCTCTGCAGTCATCAGCAGCCACCTGCCCCCCCTGACGAGGCCAGCCTGAGGTCCAGGCCCTGTTATCGGAGTGGGAGGCCGCCCTGCCCTTCTCCCCAGGCCCCTGCCTCAGCCCTTGTGTCCTGTGGGCTTGGCACATGGCACAGGTGGCTCATGGCACAGGCCCCCACAGTCGGAGCTTGTTTGGGGCTCCCAGGAGAAGACAGTCTGACCTCAGGGCCAACCACCAAGCCAGCTCCGGGAGCAGGAAGGGGCGACATGGTGAAAAGGGGAAGCAGGAACTGAGGGGAAGGTTCTCCCATCCTGCTGCTGAGCTGGGGCTCGGGGCTGCCCCTGCTGACGCCTGGTGTCCCCTCCAAAATTCCTGCTGCTGTGGACCCATCCTCAGAGCTGTGCTAAGAGCTGACTGGAGCCATTCAGAGTTGACTGGCATGCTGGGTGTCGTGGCACACTTGTGTAATCCCAGCACTCAGGAGGCTGAGGCAGGAAGGTCGCCAGGAGTTCCAGGCCAGCCTGGGTTACATGGTGAGTTCAAAATAAGAGTTGACTGGGGCGCAACCATGATAAATGGATTCAGGTAGTGGGGAGAGGGTCAGTTGTGCAGGAGTGGGCTCGGGGTACAGGATGGGTTGGTTCCTGGCCTTTCTCTGTCTGGAGTTGCCCTGTTTCTGTCTGCCATGGGTGACTGTCACCAGATGCCACTGCTGTGCTGGGCCTTCCCAACTGGACCCTGTGCCAGATAGGCTCGTGCAGCAGGACACCCATGGCACGAGCCCAGCCCTGGCACCACACCAGAGCTGCCCCAAGTTACGCCAGGCCCAGTGACTGGGAACAGGCAGCAGGCAGCAGGCAACGCCTGAGAGCCCAGGGCTGAGGACATGGGTGTTTGGAAGGCCACCTGTCCCCACCCTGCAGCCCTGCTGCAGAGTGACCCCACAGTGGCCCTGCCCCGGGGCTGACTCCCTGGACTGCTCCCACGAGTGTGTCCCTACGCCCTTTCCCCCCACACACACTGGACAGTAAGCACCCACTGGCCCAGGGAAGCGGTCCCCTGTGGCCAGCCAGGCCCTTCCCGAGCCTCCGAAGTACTTTTACACAGAAGGCTGTCACAGGGGTCTTCCCAGCAGGGCGCTCAGACCACCCCGCCCCGCCTGGCCACAGAAAGTCCCCAGGTGCGGGCACACCTGAGGTTTCCAGTTCCCTTCCCCAAATCCTTTCCGTGCAAACCAAAGAGCTCCTGCTTCTAGAAGGCTGCGCTGGTGAAAACCCACCAGTGTTGCCCCACTTCCCTGCTCGGAGCTTCCCTGCGGGGTGGGGTGGGGCAGGGTGGGAACCCCTCAGTCCTTCCCCTCCGAACTGGAACCAGAACGGCCCCGGGCTCCTGCGAGCCCTGGAGCAGCCCCTGCCAGGGCCCAGGAGCAGCAGGCTGCCGGAAGAGCCCCGCAGGCCGCGGCAGGAGTTCACCCCTCGCTCTGGAAGCTGTTTCCTAGGGGCCCTGGCTGGTACCTGGTCTCTTCTCCCTGTGTTGTCACAGGATTGTCCCTGCCTTTGTGTCTGTGTCTTCCTCTGTCCCTGTGAGGACACCAGACTGATTAGACTGGGGCCTCTAGTACTGGACTCATTTTATTTTTTTTTATTTTTGAGACAGAGTCTTGCTATGGAGCCAGGCTGGCCTTGAACTCACTCTGCAGCCCAGCATCGCCTTGAACTCATGGCGATCTTCCTGCCTCAGCCTCCCAAGTGCTGGGAGTACAGGATGATAGCTAATGACCTCCTTTTAATTTAATTATCCCTTAGAAATCCCAGTCTCCAAATACTGTCACAATCTCAGGTTCTGAGGGTGGGGGTTTCAACAGGTGACTCTGGGGGACACACAGCTCTGGAAGGGCAGGAACCCAGCTGCAGGGGGTGGCTGGCCTTTGGGAGAAGCAGTGAGAGTGGGGGACCTGCTCAGCTGTGGTGCTCCAGGCATCTCCAGCCAGGTGCCCCAGCGCTGGTGTCCCTGGGGCTTCAGCGTCACAGGTTTGGGGAGGGCTCAGCTGCTCGGACCCCACCCCTGTCCCCCGCAGGGTCTAGGAAGGAGAGGACCCGTACTCCTGCTGCCTCTCACCCCGCAGCAAGGCAGGTTTCAGGGCCTTTGCACATTTGAGGACAGCGGGGGACCACAGGGGTCCACTTGGCTGCTGTCCCAAACCAGAACTGCCCTCATCCAGGTGTCAGGGACCCTCTCGGACCACAGGAGCTTCTGACCTCTGATCAAGTAACTGCCTTTTCCACGAGGACGAGTGAGCCAGTCTGACTGCCCGGGGGTGCTGGCTTCCCCTCTGGTACTGGTCAGCACCGGAAGTGTCCAGGTCTGGAAGTGGGAACTGAGCTGCCCATGTCTGCCCAGCCAGCTCCGCTCCCTCAGGGGCCCAGGGCACCGTGTGCGCCCTGAGGTCAGACCTCACCCCCGGAAAACAGATTCATTAGCACAAAGCAGCAGGTGCTCTGTGGCTCCAGGTCTCCTGCTCTGAGCAGCAGGGCGGGGGTCCCCTCCTCGGGGCTGGGTGGCTCAACACTAGCTGTGTGCAGTTGTCACCCCAGGGAGCTAGCGGACAGCACGTGGTCTGGTGCTTGGCCAGGGTGGGAAGCAGAGGTCAGCCAGTCTCCCCGACCACCAAATGCTGCTCTCAGTTTTGCCTCCCTGGTGGACCCCCCAATGCCACTGGGCCGTGACCTCTGGCACTCAGTAAGTGAGAGGGGCGGCAGGGTGGCAGTAAAACTGTATTTTAAAACACAGGCCTTGGGCAGCCCGGCGATGCACCCCTGTAACCCCAGCACTCACTCGGGGGCTGAGGCAGGAAGGTCACCATGAGTTCAAGGCCAGCCTGGGCTGCACAGTGAGACTCTGTGTAAAATAAATGAATGATTGCAAGCTTTAAAAAATTTACAGAGCGTGCACACGCGTGCAGACACACTCATCTCGTACTTCTGATGAGCCAGGTGTGAAACAAGCCCAGTGGCCCCTGTCTGTGTCTGCAAGCTGGTGGCTCTGGTCCAGCCTGCTCCGCAAGGTTGCTGGACCTTCTCCTCCCCCGCTGCTGCCTCCCCTTTTCTGCTTAGCATCTTCCGGTCCCCAGGTGGTGAGGGACCAGGGTGGCCCTCAGTGGCCCTCGGAGCTCAGTGGACTGCACCACACCCTTGGATCCGCTGGGGGAAACACCCTCCCCTCAGCCTCCTCCCCAGGGCACCCTGCAGTTCACAGGACACGGTCACTGTGTCGCTTTAGAACTGTGACGCTGCGGGTCTGTCACTGTGGTCCAGCATCCTGTCAGGCCCCTCAGGATGGAGAGGAAGAACAGAGAAGAGTGTGACACTGCCCACTGCGACCACAGCAGGGGCCCCTGGGTCGCATCCCCCGCCCCGACCTACAGGGTCACCTGCTGTTGTGGCCGCCATCCCTCACGGTTTCTGAGAGGGACCCCGTGAACCGAGGGTCCCCAGTGCCCAGGCCTAGAGAGGGACCTGCTGGTGACTTGTCAGGAGCCCGGCCACTCAGCAGGAGGTGACCTAGCCACGCGTCACCCAGATTGACAGCCCCGGGATGCCGCCTGGGTCATCCCGAAACTACCTCCTCCCCGTCCATGGAAAAATTGTCCTCCATGAAACTGGAGTGGCCTGGGCAATGCTGTCCCAGTCACCCACTCCAGTGTCACTCATCCATCCATCGGGCCCCTTCTGCCTGTCTGTGTGCCCCAAACTGTCCCGGATGCTGGAGGCCAGAACCTTGAACCTGCCCAGCCCTTTCAAAAGATGATTTACATTGTCCCAAGATCCTGGGATGGCAAGAATTTTAAAATGATACGCTATGCACAGTGGAAGCTGAGGCAGGAGGATTCCCTGTCATTCAAGGCCAGCCTGGGCTCTGTAGTGAGTTCAAGGCCAGCCTGAACTACATAGTGAGACCGTGTCTTGAAAAACCTCATGTGAATAAAGTGAGGACCCTTTCTACGGTGCGGCGCGGGGCGCTAATGCGCATACCTCAGCTGAGGAGCAGGCTCGTGTGGGCTCCTGAGAGGCCGGTCTGTGTGCCAGCGCGGCATCATCACCGCGAGCACGACTGCGGGAGGGAAGGAGATTAGTCGGAATCCCTGGTCTCCAACCTGCCCCTGACCCTGGGCTGTGGCTGCCTGGGGTGGGCTGCGCCCTGCACACACATGGCCAAGGGTGGCAGCTTGTCCGGGGACTCGGGTCTCTCTTTTTTTTTTTTTTTTTTTTTTCCTCTGACACCACTGGGCAGCTGGACCTCAGGACACCCTCTCCTGTCCCCCTCAGCTGGGGCGTCCCGCTGGCCATCACCGGGGCGGCTGTCACACTCAACAAGATCGGCTACGACGCCTCCGACGTGTCTGTGGGCTGGTGCTGGGTGGACCTGCAGGCGGAGGACCGGCTGCTGTGGCTGCTGCTGACCGGGAAGCTGTGGGAGGTGCTGGCCTACGTGGCACTGCCCGCCCTCTACCTGCTGGTGCGGCGACACATCTCCCGGGCGGTAGGCGGCGCCCGCACGGGGCCCACAGGGTCCGGCCTGCCCTCTGCCCCCTCACCAGGACACGGAGCCCTGCGGGACCCAGGGGGAGGGTGCCTTGGGGTTGGGCGGGCAGTGGGGGGCTCTGCGGGCAGGAAGGCGAGGACTGAGCTGGAACCGCGGGAGGGGCTTCCTGTTTGCGGTTTGGGGGTTTGGGGTGGCAGCACTGGCCTTGGGACCCTAGGGCTGGGTCCGGAGCCACACCCCTGCCCTGTTGGGCTGTCACAGCCACAGGGCAAGGACCTCCTCACAGCCCCCCCGACCCCGGGCACCTGGTCCCTGCACCCTTTTGTTTGTTTCTTTCTTGTTTTTGGTACCCGGGATCGAACTCATGACCTCACACCTGCCAGGCAGGCGCTGTGCCACTGAGCTAAACCCCCAGCATCGCTTCTTTTCTTTTTCTTTCTTTCTCTTGGCTGGCCTTAAACTCGCTATGTAGATTAGGCTGATCTCACATTCACAGAGCTCCTCCTGCCTCAGCCTCCCAAATCCTGGGTCACAGATATGCACCACCACACCCGGCCTCTGCTTCTGACTCAGAAATGCAGCTGATCCCCCCCCCCCCCGCTGCCTCTGAGTCCGTTTTGTGGACTTGGAGGGTGTTTTCAGAAATAACAGGAGCAAAGTGAGCAGCCAGGTGGGAATGTAGGGTTGTTCTCTGCCTGGAGCTGGGAGGAGAGCTAAGAATAAATGAAGGGTCAGGCGTGGGGTGCAGGCCTGTAATCCCAGTACTCAGGAGGCTGAGGCAGGAGGGTCACCAGGCATTCATTCAAAGCCAGCCTGGGCTCCATAGTGAGTTCAAGGCCGGTTTGCACTATATAGCAAGTCCCTATCTCAAGGAAGGAAGGAAAAAGAAAAAGTGACTGGAATGACCTTCACCACAACTCTGAGCCACCCCCAGGGACCCCAGGGGAGGCAGAGGCAGGCGCTCCCAGTGGGTTCAGTGTCTGTTCACCTTTGTTAGGTGCTGCTTCGCTTTTGGTGGGGCCAGGGTCTTGCTGTGTAGACGGGGACACGTATGTGGGGTTCGGAGGTGAAAGCCAAGTGTCCTGTCCCGGACCCCGCACCCCGAGGTGTCTGGGGCACCCGAGGAGGTGGGGCCGGCAGAGTGAGTCTGAGGCGCCCCCGTGTGGACGTGGCCGGAGGCCCCGGCCCAGGCTCAGGCCGCCCCGTCTGTCCGGCCGCAGCACGAGGCCCTGTCCGAGTACCGGCCCATCTGCGAGGTGCGCCCGCCCCAGCCCTGCACCTCCACCGCCGCCGCCGTGGCCGACAAGAAGCTGGTGCTGGTCCCGCTGGTCTTCGTCGGCCTGCGCGTCTGGAGCACTGTGCGCTTCGTGCTCACCCTGTGCGGCTCCCCGCTGGTGCAAGCGCCCGTGCTGGTCCTCCTACATGTAGGTCCCTGCGGTCCCTGGGGTGGCAGGGAGCAACTCCACTGCGCTCAGTCCCCGGGTCACCCAGCATCCAGAGGGACCCAGCCTCAGCCCTCTCCTTCCCCGCAGGGCGTCGGCAACACCTTCCAGGGCGGAGCCAACTGCATCCTGTTCGTCCTGGGCACCCGCGCCATCCGCACACGGCTCTTCGCCCTGTGTCGCTGCTGTCCCCAGTCCTCTGCCCCAAGCCCGGCCACTCCTCCCAAGGCACCCACGTCCTCCCACATGGCAGACTCAGGACTCCCACGGTGACGCTGTCCACCCGTGAGGGCACAGTGCTGACTCAGCCTCTTCTACCTCCGACACCCTTGGTGTGCTTAGGGTTCACCTGCGCCGGGCCAGCAGGAGACTAACGGGATCTGGGGACACAGGGTCCCAGCAGGGGCCCACAGTGTCCCAAGGCCACTGTGCACTGTTTACAGTTTGTGAGGCCCACACCTGTGCCCCCTGGTCTCAAAATACCAGGGGCCCAGGGAAGGGTCCCCAAACCCCAATGTTGAGGAGCAGATTCCCAACTGCCAGGGAACAGAGTCTCTTGGGAACCCGGCTTCGTTGGCCAGCGGTGCTGGTCAGCAGAGGGGCCAGGTCCCTCTGACCAGGGCACACACTCTGTCCCCCACGCCTGCATGTAATGGCCACCAAGAAGCATGGGCCACCTCAGGCCCAGGGTGGCCATCCTGGGTGCTGGGATTCTGGCTACAGGTTACGAATCCTCAGGGCTGCATTTGAGAGCCCATGGGCTGCCTCCACCTGTCCCATAAAATGCAGGTCCCTCAGCCGGCACCAGACCAGGCAGCGTCTCAGTGCATTACCCAGAACAGTGTCTCAGACAGTCTGCTTGTTCCCAGCTTGAGCAGAAGATTCAGGTCAGGAGGGCAGGTGGCTCGTCCATGTGCAGGTCTGGTTTTCTGTAGGAGGGGACCCGCTCGGGGTTCCACTCAGGATCCCAATACCAAATCGCTAAGGTACAAGTTCCACTTGGCCTTAGGCTGGAGTGGAGCGCGGGGTAGAGGCTGGCTCAGCCCCAAAAAGGCCCAGCTCCACCACCCCACACCAAATAAAAAAACCTTTCCGGTGGACTCTTAGGGGAATGTGGCAACTCGGTCCTGGGGTGAAGGGTTACATTCAGAAGAGAAAGTGGAAAATGGTTGGGTTTTGGTACTGGGGTGAGGCCCCAAGGTCTGGTGCCTGCAAGGTGAACCCCCCAAGGCTGAGCTACCCCCTCAGCCCTGGAAGAGACGTTTTTTTCTGCCCCTGGAATCTAACTCAGGACCTTGCACTTGCCAGGTAGGCGCTGTGCCGCTGAGCTGCATCCCCAACCCTGTAGAAGAGAATTTTAAAAGCACCCATATTTATATTCCTCAGCTTCCCCCAGCAACCCTCCCCGCCCATTTCAGAGGACAGACCTGGGACAGAAGCGTAAAGGTTACCTGGGCTCCCCAGGGAAAGTGGCGTCTTGGGGAAGCAGTTCCCCTGGGGTCCAGCAGACAGTGCCAAACTGGACTGGCGGCTTCCACTTAAAACGCAAACCCCACTGTGCGCTCTGTTCCTGTGGCTCAGGAAGGGAGACGTGTCCAGGGCCAAGTCCCAGGCGCTCCTCCCAGGTCCTGCAAACCTGGGGCAGCACCCCATCCCTGGCCATGGGCTACTACCTTCCAGCAGCAGCCGCCGGGTCCCTGGGGCCCCCTGGAGACGTCATCGCAGGGAGTGTCAGAGCTGCTGGAGGAGACGATTTGCCTTGTGAGTCCGGGAGCAGTGGGGCCGCAGTGGACTCTGCTGAGCAGGGCTGGGGGCCTGATCTTGACCCCTGACCCCTGACCTCACAGCGCAACCCTGTGGCCACGCGGGGAGTCTGGGTCCAGGCAACAGCTGCTGCGGCTGCCAGGGCTCAAGCTCGGGGTCCCCACTGACACCAGGGCTGCGCTGCCTGCTCGGCTTCACCACCTTCCTGCCCGCTGCACGCACAGGCAGCCTTGTGCCTCTGTCCCAGCCGGTGACCAGGCCAGCGTGGCTGGTGGAGCCTCAGCTGCAGACTTGAGGATGAGCCCAGCCAAGTGTGCACACCTCTCGCCCCAGCACTCTGGAGGCTGAGGCAGGAGGGTCCCCATGAGTTCGAGGCCAGCCTGGGCTGCATAGCGAGACCCCTGTCTCCAAAAAAAATTCACAAAACACTGGAAGTCTGGGCTGGAGTCAGCCCCCAATGCCAGGGGGCCGCCGCCCTCCCTCCCTCCCCCTGCCCAGCCCGGGAGCCTCCTTCTCTTCCTCAGCATGTTAATGTTTATCCTGTCCATCCTCACCTCGTCGAGCATGACCCCAGCCTTCAAGGTGCACAGCGCTCTCTTCCTCCGGATCGTGGAATTGGTTCCCTAAGCCACTTCCTGGCCCGCGTGTGAGCGTGGGTACATGCGTGTGTGCATGTGTGTGTGCATGCGTGCGAGCGTGTGCGTGCAGTGTGTTTGGTCTGTATTTTTTTTTTAAATAAAGGTTATTGTGTGGGCCCGGGCTGAGCATTGCAGACCGAATCTCCTCTAATGGCCCCAGCAAGAAAATCTATTTTTCCAAACTTCCGGTTGTGCGGTGAGTTTTTGCACACGCAGAACTGTGGAAAGCCTGCCTCGGTGGAGGCCGAGAACTTGTTGTTTTAACTTAAATAAATTAACTATTTTTTTTCCATGTGTGTGGTGAACTGATTGCCAGTGGTGAGTGGGAGTCGGTGAGGTGATGGCAGGGACCGCAGCAGCCTCCTATGTGGCTGAGACCCGGTGGGTTGTCTCCGGCCCTCTCTGTGGACAGAGGGAGTCCTGAGGCCCTGTGGGGTGCGCGTGTCTCTCCTTCCAGCACTCTGGGAAGCTGAGGCAGGAGGATGGCGAGTTCAAACCCAAGTGGAGCGATTTGGTGACACAGTGAGACCGGGTCTCAAAATGAAAAAGGGCTGAGGGCATCTGCCCTCCTCTGTGTGCCCCAGTGGGGGATTAGAACACAGATTCCGGGGCCCTGAGCTCAGAAGGACCAGCAGGCTGAGTCCAGAGCCCTCCGGCTCGCTTGTCCTGGCCAACACCTGACCCACGCGCTCACAGGGGCTGCTGGTGTGCAAGTCTCCCCGAAAGTAGCTGCTCCCAGCCCTGCTGGCAGGCAGCACTGGGCCGCCTGGCCTGTGGCCCGCAGCCCGCACAGACGGCAGCAGTTCTATTGAACTCCTCCCTCCTGGAACTTTGCCCCTGGAGCACCCAGACTCCGTTGTTGTGCTTTCTGGGTTTTGTCGACTGAAAGCGATATGAGCTCCCAGAAACAGCAGTTTTCTTTCCCCACTACTTGAGACTGCCCCAGGGCCTTTGCTCAGAGCTGTAGCCCCAGATCTTTATTTTTTATTTTGAAACAGGGTCTTGAGAAATTGCCAAGTCTGAATGGAAACTTGCAGTCCTCCTGCCTCAGCCTCTTGAGAGTTGAGATTGCAAATCCATTGTGAATTTGTCCCTTTCTGGGCTCTTGCTGTGTGTGCAAGGCCAGAGGCCCTGAGACTGCACAGCCCTGGGCCACGGAGCCAGAAGCAGGCCCTGCGGGGGAAGGAACAAAGGCCAGGGGTTGCCAGGGAGGGAGAGGAACAGTGTGACCACTAGGGGCCTCAGCGGGCTCAGCGGGGAGGGGGGGACCAGGTATTGGTTTGTTCATTCACTCATTCGGAGAGCCGGGCTTCTCACCAGGTCCCAGCACTCACCACCCCCGCAGCCCTGCCTGTAGTTTGTAAAGACCCCCGTGTGTGGTTCGGGGCTGTCAGTGTAGCTCAGTGGTCCAGGGCTTGCCAAGCACATGCAAAGACGGGGGAAGGAAGGGAGGAACAGAAGGAAGGGAGGTATCAAGGTGGACACGTGGCCGAGGGACGGATTCAGCCCCTGGCAGGAGCAGCAGGCATCCCAGCAGCCCAGCCCACGCCACAGGACCCAGCACGGCCACCATGCAGGATCCAGGCCCGTGGGCCGATCCCGCCACCCTCTGGGCTTCTGTGTCTCCTGCACCGCACACTAAGGAGCCCAGAGTGACCCCGCGCTCCTGCAACGCCTGAGACCCAGGACGTCCTCTGTCCTGGCCATCGGAGGGACTGGAAGGCTCACCCCGCACTGAGAGCCTCGACCTGACTCGGGGCTGCAGGCACAGCCTCTGGGGTCAGCGGTGGCCCCGGAGGGAAGACAGTCCACACACAGCTTCGCCACTCTGTCCCGGCCCGGGAGCAAACCCGCTCGCCCTCCCTCCAGCCCTGCGGCCTTGCTCCTGCACATGCCCGGTTTTCTTGCTCCTGGCAGACACAAGTCCTGGGCTTGCCCGGGCCCTGCACTGGGGTGGGGAGCAGCGGGACCTGGTGGGCACAGAGGATGGACTGAAAGGGCGCCCACACACACACACACTGTCAGGGAGACAACCAGGGGAGTCGCCATGGCCACAGGATCCCAGAGCCTCAACGCCGCGTCTCGACAGGGAGGCGCGAGGTAAATCTGGAAGGCGGCCAGGGATTGCTGGGGGATCGTGGGCCCCCAGCAGCAGAAATCAGTTTGTAAACATTGTTTGGAGCTGAGCGTGGTGGCTCACACCTGTAATCCCAGCACTCAGGAGGCTGAGGCAGGAGGATCCTTGCCAGTTCGAGGCCAGCCTGGTCTACAAAGTGAGCTCGAGGCCAGCTTGAACTGCATCGCGAGACCCTGTCTCAGAAAGACCGAATATTTGCAAAATATCCACATAGAATTAGATTATTCAGTCCTTTTTGTTTTTTAAGTCTTTATTTACTTATTTATTTCCACATTATTGGGGATGAAAGTGCTCTGCCACTGAGCTACACCCCCAGCCTATGAGTCTGTCTGCTCAAATTCTCGATTTTTTGGAGTCAGTCTTGAGCGATATCCCCGGCTGGCCTTGAGTTTACTGTGACCCTCCTGCCTCTGCCCCCTGAGTGCTGGGATTACAGGAAAGAGCCACAATAGGCTTGATGTATTTTTTATTTTTTGTTCTTTGAGAGACAGTCTCACCGTGTTGCCCAGGCTGGTCCAAACTCCTGGACCTGCGGAGGGGACTCCACGCCCACGGGTGCAAAGCTGCCCTTGCCCTGCAGTGCCTGGAGCAGCCAGTGGAGCCCTGGGGCGAGGCTGCAGGGTGCAGGGTGCGGGGTGCGGGGTGTGGGGTACCCAGGGTGAAGCCCGCAGGCAGCACCAGCCAGGTCGAGTGAGGAACCTCGGGGACAGGCTCAAGTGCAGAATCAGCAGGTGGGGAGCGGAGAGGCCGCACCCCAACACGCTGCTGCCGCCTGCTGGGCGGATGCCAGGGCGTGCCTCAGGCCAGCTACCGCAGAGCTCCGCCCAGCCTGGGCCATGCAGGTTAACATGGTCCTGACTGTGTGAGTTTTATATTATGTGTTCTGCAGCAACTTTTTTTTTTTTTGTACCAGGGATCAAACTCACAGCCTTGCTCTTGCCAGGTGAGCGCTTGTGCCGCTGAGCTACAACCCTGGCCCCACAATTTTGAAAGTAATGATGTTTAAAAACAAACAGGTCAGCTGAGCATAGGGATCAACATGACAATAATTCCTGGGCTCTGGGAGGCTGAGGCAGGAGGATCTTAAATTGTAGCCCAGCCTCTGCCGTGGACTTGGCAAGACCCTTCTCCAAATAAAAAATAAGAAAGGCTGGTGATGTAGCTCAGTGCAAAGGCCCTGCTTTCAGTCCACACCTGGTGAAACCCAGTCACACCAGAGGTCCCAGCCAGGCTCAGGGGTAAAGAGCAGATGCTGCTGGGCCCCGGGGCCTGCGTGCTGGGCCTCGGGGCCTGCGTGTACCCTCGAGGCCATGCTGCTGGCCCACGGTCCCAGAACCCTTGCCCCTTCCTGTGCCCTTGGACTCATTGATAGGTGGGTCAAATTCTGCTCTCGGGAAGGGAAAAACAGGATGACTCTGTTCACGTTTCTGGTCATAAGGCAGGTGTGTCTCAGCATGCTCAGAGCCTCGGGCGCACTTGGCAGAGGCGTGGACAAGAGCCCCGAGGGACCAGGGCCCGAGAAGGCATGCATGGACCGGGCAGCTGCCTGCCTGTCTGCAGGAGCTCTGGGGCAGTGGCACCTGGCGGGTGTGGGTGGGCACGGGTGCAGGGGCGCCCTCGGTGGGTGTCGGGCTTGCAAGGGGCTGCGTCCAGCTCTCCCTCCCTGAGGAGTGCCAAGCAGGGTCCAGGGGACGCCCTGTCCATGACCCTGATAATGATGGCTCTTATCGATTCCGGAATGGAAGTGGCCCTGCGCCTCCCTGCCCCCGCCCCTCCTACCCGCTGAGCCAGCCGCCAACACCGGGCACGTGCAGGGCTTTCTGCTCGGATGGGGACCACGCGTCCCATCCTAGAGGAAATGACTCCTGCACGTGGCGTGGAGAAAGAACGCCTGGGGGAGGGTTGGAGACTCCTAGGCGGCTTTTTAATCTGAATGTAAACAAAAGCAAACGCAGCAATGATAAAAATCTGCTGAGGCAGGGTGGTGCACACCTGTAGTGCCAGTGCTAAGGAGGCTGAGGCAGGAGGATCTCTGCAAATTCAAGGCCAATTTGCACTAAGTACATAGCAAGATGCTACCTCAAAAACAAACAAAAAAAACCCAAAAAACAAACATAACATAAAACCCCACAGGCAGGTGGGGCTGGTATCTGGAGTCTCAGGCAAGGTCCCCTGGTTGCCAGGGTGCATCTGTGTCACCAGATCCACGGTCCGCAGGGCAGGGCCTGGGTGCCCTCAGGGCAGAGCTGTGCCCCCAGTGAGCCAGCCCTGCGCTCGGTCCCCCAGAGGGCTCTGCGCTCACTGCCATCTCCGGGGTCTCGTCTGTGCTCCCCACAGGGCTGGTGCATAACCACACACCAGTGACCTCGCCAGGTGCACCCAGCATCCAGCAGAGCCGGCAGCCCAACCTGTACAATGAGAGTCTTTGCTGTTGGCCCTCCCGGTTTCTGTGCCCACAGACTTTCTGGCTGTGTGGTCAGGGAGGCTGAGGCAGGAGGTTTGCAAGTCCAAGCCCAGCCAGGGCAACTCAGCAGGAAAAGTTCTCTTGTCAATAAGTGGCTTTGGTGGCGCCCCCTGTGAAGCCCTGACTCCAGCGCCAGGACCTCAAGGAGAAGAAAAGGAGGGGAAATGAAAGAAGCAAGCAGGGCGGGAAGTCCCGTCCTACCAAGACCTGGCAGGAGGTGGCGGTGCGGGGCACTCGGGGGCCAGGGCCGGCTCCTCGGTCCCCACACTCCACACAGCAGGATGGAGCAGATCAGGAAGTAATGCTTTGTGTCCCCGGCCACTGAGCGTCCACTGAGGCAAGGGCAAGGGTGAGCCTCCGTCCCACCAGTGGAAGGACAGAGCAGATGGATTTGAGGGCGGGGGACACCGACGGTCCAAGCAATGGAAGCTTCTGGAAAATTCCAGAAGCTTCCTGGGGAGGCAGGGCCAGCAGTGACCTGGACACTAATGTCATTGCCCATCCGAGCCCTGCCCAGTGATTCACCAGCTGCATCATGGGCTGAATCTATCCTCTCCTGTCCCGGGGACGCTTCCCAAGAGAGACTGTTTGTGTTTTGCTTTCGTATTAAATCCTGACCAGGAAGGCCGGACGTGGCGGCTCACGCCTGTAATCCCAGCACTCGGAGGCTGAGGCAGGAGGATCGTTGTGAGTTCGAGACCAGCCTGGGCTACAAAGTGAGCTCAAGGCAGCCTGAACCACATGGTGAGACCCTGTCTCAGAAAGACAAAGAAAAAATCCCGACCGGGAAATGCCCCCCCCAACTGCCCATCACCACAAATTGCTGAGTTTTGCGTCCTACATCTCCCTCCCACATTCTACTTCTACCCCACCCCACACCAAAAAGGCCTCTGGCGTCCTCATTTACCCTCCTGGCAACCAGCACAGTGGCACACACCTGTCATCCCAGGACTCAGGAGGCTGAGGCAGGAGGGTCCCAAGTTCAAAGTCAGCCTGAGCAGCACTTGCAGTTGGAAATGAAGACAAGCAGTCCATGTGGCCCTCCGAGGGGAGGGCCCTGGCGGCTCCGGTCCCTTACCCAGGGCCAATCAGCATCACAGTAGGCAGGAGAGAGCCCCCAGCACCCAGCACCCAGGAAGGGCCCGAAACGGACCTTTCTTCTTAACCCAGCCATGGGCTCTTATCAGAGGTGGTTTAAGCCCAAGGCGATTTCTTGGAAATTTCCCGTGTCTCTTCTGCACCCTTGGCTCTGCGATCTACAGTTAGCCAAACCATCTCGGAGGTCCTGGATCGCACCGTTAGTGGCCCTTTATCTTTTTCTTTTTTTCTTTTTTCTGAGACAGGGTTTCACCACATAGTTCAGGCTGGCCTCCAACTCCCAGCAATCCTCCTGCTTCAGCCTCCCAAAGCAAGTGTCCTTCTAAACCCCAAAGCCGGAGGGGTCAGAGCCACACACGTCACTGTCCAGCAGCAGGGCCGAGCCTGGGGTCGGGGCCTCAAGGAAAGCCGTGGTCACCGACAGGACCCTGAGACAGGCACAGAAGGTCCTGGCCGCCCTCCTGGAGGCCGGTGAGGGCGGGGTGGGGGGGACCGTGCAGGGACCCAGCGGCAGCCCCGACACACCCCACCTGCACCCCACCTCCCACCCCACCCCCACCAGCACCCCCAAAGTCGCAGTCCTGCCTGCTGGTGGGTTACAGCCCGTGGTCTGGATGGCAGGAGCCAGGTACTGGGGCCGGGACCCCAGCCCCTGTCCTCCAGGGCCCAGCTGGGGAAGTTGCGCAGGCCCGAGAGGCTCAGCTCATGAAAGAGGCTCCAGCAGCAGCAGAGGCAGCCAAGAGGCCTGCCTTGGGCTTTGTTTTTAATTTCAAGACTGGGATTCACTAAGTCCCTGAGTTGCCCAGGCTGGGCTGGAACCTGCAACCCTCCTGCCTCAGCCTCCCAGAGTGTGGGGATGACAGGCTGGCGCCCCCACTCAGGCTCTGACTGCCCTCCTTGTTTGTACAGCCTGTGCCTCTCCTTCCCTTCATCCCCGGGGTGACCCTGCCCCAGTGGTTTCCCTCTGGAGAATGTTCCAGATGTTGTGAAGTCCCCAGAAGCCCCTGGTCTTGCCACAGCTTAGCCGGAGACACCCGCGTCAGGGCTGGGCCGGGAGGAGAGAGGCAGCCAGGGACGCCGGTGCACGGCTGTGTGCTGCGTCCTCCTTGGGCCCCCGAGCAGGGCTCCAGGGTCTCTGTCCCGAGCCGGGAACCGGTGCCCTGCACGGATAGAGTGGGCACCAGCAGCGGCCGGGTCAGCACTGGCCCGGAGCCACGGCAAACGGCGCGGGCAGCGCACCTGGGAGACAGAGACGGGCCGGGGCCTTCACTCTGGTTTCAGCCACTTGGCCCGTGGTGGCCGAGGCAGACGAGCATGGGCCCTGCACGGGCTGGCAGTGCCTGGCCAAGGGGGTGAGACGGGGACAAGACTCCGACCTGCTATGTCCCGTATGACTCCTGTTCTCTAAAATGCAAGAGTGAATTTTAGGAGGAGCGGAGCTTAAGAGTAGAATATATTTATGGAGAGAAAGAAAGCTTCTGTCCGAGAGAGACACCGAGGGGTCCCGAGCGGGCTGCCAGGGACCCTGTCTTGTCCAGGGAATTTTATAGAGCAAAATCATGAGATTAGATGGCTCAAAGGTGGGGAAAATGGGCATTTGCAAAGCGGGCATGAGGTGGGACAGAACTGTGGTCAACCAGTGAGATTAATTGCCCGGGTAAACCTGATTACACTGGGGACAGATGGGGAAGCGAGGCCCCAGAAGCGGGCTTTGTTAGAGAGCAGTGACTCTCCCTTGGGGTTGCAGTGGTGGCTCCTGACTTCAAGGTGATCCAACTTAATCCTGAGGATTATACTTAAGGGTGTGGCTGCGTTTGTTTTGCCTTCTGTCCAGAGGTCTGGCCCACAGCAAGAGGTGTGTGTCCCCTCCCAGGTCATGGGAAGTCTGGTCCCCCGTGCTGGCTTCCTCCAGGGTCCAGCCCTGTCTGACTGCCTGTGTTTCTAACTGGCAGCCAGGCGCGGTGGCGCACGCCTGTCATCCCAGCACTCGGGAGGCTGAGGCAGGAGGGTTCTACGTTTGAGGGCAGCCAGGGCAATTTAGCAACTTAGCAACACCCTATTTCAAAAGAAAAGAAAAAGAGAGGAAAAAAAATTAATGGGGCTGGGATGTAGCTCAGAGCAGAGGTCCTGGGTTCAAGCCTCAGTTTTGTTTTTGTTGTTGTTGTTGTTTTGTTCTGTTTGTTTGTTTGTTTGTTTTTGTCTTTTTGAGACAGGGTCTCGCTATGCAGTCCAGGCTGGCCTTGAGCTCACTTTGTTCGAGTTGATCTCGAACTCGCAGTGATCCTCCTGCCTCAGCCTCCCGAGTGCTGGGATCACAGGTGTGAGCCACCAGGACTGGTTTTCAAGCCTCAATATGGCAAGAAAGAAAATAAGAAACTCATCCCAAAATCTCTCCCATGGGCCTGGGGGGGTTACAGCTCGGTATTCCAGCAGGTGCTTAGCGTGCCTTGAGGCCCTGAGTTCAATTCCAAAAACAGAATTTTTTCGAATTAAATTTATCTGCCCCTGCAGCCCCTCGGGCAGGGTCCCTGCCGACCCGCCCTCCTCCTGACATACCCTGAGGTCCCTGCGGGGGGGGGGGGGGCCCTGCCCGCCCCTCCCCTCCTCCCGAGGCCTGGTTTAAAAGCAGAAGTGGAACTGAGGCAGCCGGCACCGAAGGGGTTATCCCAACCCGACCTGACCCGGCTATAAAAAGGCAGTTGGCTGCACCTGGCACCCGTGGCCAAAGTGCGCCGCTGCTTCTCCGAGCAGAGCAGAGGAGCAGAGCGCGCTGCCCGGGGAGCCGGCACCGCCCGGGAGCAGCGATGGAGCAGCCCAGAGACCCGAGGAAGAGGAAAGGGGTGAGTGCCCCCCTCCCGCCTGGGGACCCCGGGAGCCACGGCAGGCTCATGGCTGGGGAGGACCTGGGGACCCGCGCCCCCGCCCACCTCTGAGGTGAGGTGTCTGAGGGGAGCCTCTGAGAGTCACTCCGCTGGAACAGCTGCTGGACGGGCCCCACAGGGAGGCGGGCTGGGTGGTGCACACCGCCATCCCAGCATTTAGGGAGGCTGAGAGGCAGGAGGGTCACAAATTCAAAGCCAGCTTAAGTGACATAGTGAGAACCTGTCTCACTATGAATTTAGTAACACTCAAGGAGTTGTGTTTTATTCCTCACGATGGCATCTGCTTAGAGTACACCTGTGCTTTTGGGTTTTGGGTGGTTTTTTTGGTACCGGGGCTCGAACTCACAACCTTGCGTTCGCCAGGGCAAGCGCTTACACCACTAGGCTAAACCCCGGCCCTATTTTTTGTTTTGTTTTGTCTTTTGTTTGTTCTTCGAGACAGCGTCTTGCTCTGTAGTCCAGGCTGGCCTTTAACTCACTATGTAGCCCCAGGCTGGGCTCAAACTCACAGCAATCTTCCTGCCTCAGCCTCCCTAAACACTGGGATGCCAGGCGTGTGCCTGCTCGCTCCACTTGGAGCCCACATTTGTGCAAGACCTTCTGGACGCGGGCCGGGGTGTGGGCGCGGTGGCGAGGGAACCGGGGCCGGGTGCTGAGCTGGGAGCACCCACTGCTCGCCCCCCACCCCTGCTCCGAGGGGCTCCTGTGAGCTGTTTAGCTCTTGGCTCTGCTGCCTTTCCCGCCTGGAGACCGGATGATCACGGCTCCTCCTCAGGAGGTGGCAATGCAGGGCGTGTGCTGTGCCCAGTACTGAACTTCCCCTGGGTGACCAAGGCACTGAGGGGTAGTTCCCCAAGTCAGGGCTGTCCTGTGTGACCCAGGGTGCTTATCAGGGACCCAGTCCCCGGCCCCCAGCTCTACCTGCGCCTTCTCCCCCGTGTGACACACTAATAATGTCCCCTAGAGGGCAGGAAATACCTCCCCTTTGTAATCACTGAGTTTAGAATTCACCCAGCGCCTCTGCTGGGATTATCTTGTGTGGATTTCATGAGAAAGTAGTAGTGCAGGGTATGGGGCTAGATGGGGAGGCTGAGGCAGGAGGATCGCCGGGACTATGTAGCGACTATCTCAAAAACCCAAGACTAGAAAGAAAGAATCTGGACGAACCAAGTGCTAACAGCTGTTTGGTAGAAAGTCATGGGGACCTGGGGCCAGGGGAGGTCCCCGTCAGCTCTGGGTTTCAGGGACACGAGAGGACAGTGTAGCCCAGGGGAGGCCTGTGCTGGAGAGGGGCAAGGACACCAGTGGTCCTGTGCAAGAGGCCAGGCTGACCGAGGTGCCACCGCTCGGAGCCCGGCCTCAGCCCAGTGGCAGCAGAGCCGGCAGCGGCCTGCCCAGCTGTGTGTCCCTCGGGGCCTCGGCTGGCTGTGCGTGCGCTGACTCCTAGACCAGGGGAAACAATGAAACCCGAGGAGAAGAAAAAATACTGCAAAGTATTGTACAAGTTCAGGTTGTTAAGCAAAATGTCCCACAAAGTGCTTTGGAAGGTGAAAGGCTGGAGCGAGTGACTCCTCCCGCCAGTCCATCCTAGCACGCCTGTCCCCCCAGCTCTCAGGAGGCTGAGGCAGGAGGATCTCTGCGATTTCCCAGCCAGCCTGGGCTCCACACTGAGTTCAAGGCCAGCCTGAGCTACCCGGAGACTCGGTCTCAACAACAACAAAAAGTCGCATTGCATAATCTCCCTTGTTTGTGGAATCTAAAAAAAGCTGAACTCACAGAAGCAGAACAGAGTGGAGGTTGCCAGGGCCTGGAGAGATGGAGAGTCCGGGAGGGGCAAAGTTTCCGCCTGCTGCTGGGCGGGTCAGTCCTGTCTGGGGTGCCCAGGATGTGGTTAGCGCCAGCGCCTCCGGCTCTTGACATCTGCTGTGGGGACCCCAGGGCGCAAGCGTGGACCGTGGCCTGGCCGTGTGCCTGAGTGCAGTAACCGTGGCACAGGGTGTGTGGGTGAGTGACTGTGTGTGTGTGTGTGTGGCAACGCTGCTCACACACCTCCAAACAGGTGTGCCCTGCTCAATCCTTCTTAGGTTGGAAATATCCTAAAGCAGGTGTGGAGGCCCACACCTGTCATCCCAGCACTCGGGAGGCTGAGGCAGGAGGATCGCTGTGACTTCAAGGCCAGCCTGAGCTGCACAATGAGCCTGTTTCAAAAGGAAAAAAAAATGCCATTTCCCTCTGACCTGTGTGGCTCCCCTCTGACTCGGGGACAGTGTAAGTCACAGGTCATCTGTGTCTGCGGCGTCAGCCTTTCTGTCCCCAGTGAAGCTGGACAAGAGAAAACCCCAATCCAGCACAGACTCGGGCAGGCGGTCGTCACCGAGTGAGGCCTCCATCATCTCTGAGAAGCCCACGTTGGCACACGGACCCCATCCCCCCAGTTTCCTACCTGTGCCCCACCCTGGGCAGCCACTCCTGGGCTTTCTGTCCCCAGCCCTCCCTGTCCTGGACGTGACACCCAAGGGCAGCGGGGCCCGGCCCGGCTCCTTCATCCCAGCTGTGTTCTCCGGCGTCATCCACTCTCGCCTGTGCCAGCCTTCGTGTCTCTCCTTTCTGTTCTTCTCATTCCTTAACTCTTTTCTTCTTATGTGGTACCGGGTGTTGAACCCAGAGCATTCACATGCCTCTTTAGAGATTTCCTGTTCCCAGACAGGGTCTTACTAGGTTGCCCAAGTTGGGCTCCAGTTTGAGATTGTCCTGCCTCAGCCTCCCAGGGTGCAGAGCTTATAGGCCTGTGCCACAGCACCCTGAAGTACTGCATCTCTTTTTGTGGGTATTGTGAGCACACAGCATGTCGTTTTTGTCCCCAAGTCAGCTGGCTGGCACTCACCTGACAGCCTTAGTGCTGCTATAAAGACCTGTGTTCAGGTTTTGCTTGGACACACCGCCTGCTGCTTCCCGTTCACACCTAGGGGCAGAATTGTTGGTTCCCACCGCTGTCCCTCTCTGTGTCTCACTTTGAGGGGCTGCAGCCCCTTCCAGCCTGGCCCCGAACATTGTCGACGCTCTCAGTCACCATGCTCTGGAGTCGCTGTCCCAGCAGGTGGGAGGCAGCCCCGCACTGTGGCCCCGATTCACACTCTGCTCGTGGGGCACCCCACCCTTCCCTTTACTCTGCAGAGCCCTCAAACCCTGCACCTCAGGCCCCTCTGCCACTCGGGTCGGTTTTAGTCTCATTACGTAGCCCAGGCCGGCCTCAGACTCACAGCAATCCTCCTGCCTCAGCCTCCTGAATGCTGGGATGACAGGCATGCGCCAAAGCACCCTGCTGGCCCGTCCACATCTGTTCTGCACCCAGCAGCTTGGGCAGCCCCTTCCTGGGGTGCTGAGCACGGGAAGCGAGGGCCCCTCTTCCATGCTCCACTTCCCCCCCATCTGACCCCTGTTCCAAGTTCAGGGTCCCCAGGTCCCCCGCTGAGGAGCATCCTCTTTCTCTTGTCCCTGGGGCTCAGCCTAAGTGTCGCCTCCTGGGCTCCCTCTGTAACCCGCAGCGCTCAGACGTCCGTAGTTTGATTTTGGCGTATGGTGAGGCTCTCCGTCCGCTGGTCAGCATGGGGTGCAGCTGAGTCGCTCCTGGCCCAGCACAGGAGTGAGAAGCATGCAGAGCCCCCGACAGCCCATGGGGGAGCTGGGCCTGTGGCATTGCAAAACAGGCTGGTGGCGCGGGGTGCCCTGTGTGCTACGCACAGATGACAGCCCCGGTTCCTGCTGGACGCTGTGGAGAGCATCTCCGTGGGCTGCACCCTCACTCTGGAGCTGGGGCGGGAGCCCCCATGGAGCTCTGCTAGGGGGACACAGCCTGGCTTCCAGCCTGAGGACCCTGGTCACCACCACTGTTGACCAGGAGGTGCCCTGGCTCCGGGAAGGAAGCAGTGGGTTTGTTGCTGCCATGGTCCCAGGAAGGGAATTCCAGGGGGACTTGGGTCAAGGGTTTCTTCCCTCCCTCCCCTCCCTGCTCTCTTTCCAGACAAGCGAAGTGGGAAGGCCAGCTCTCTGCGCTGGGTGGATGAGCAAGTGGATGGGTGGATGGATGGATGGATGGATGGATGGATGGATGGATGTGTGGATAGATAGATGGATGAGTGGATGGATGGATGGATGTGTGGATGGATGGATGTGTGGGTGGATGGATGGATGGATGGGTGGATGGATGGATGGATGGATGGGTGGATGGATGGATGGGTGGATGGATGGATGGATGGATGGGTGGATGGATGGATGGATGGGTGGATGGATGGATGGGTGGATGGATGGATGGATGGATGGGTGGATGGATGGATGGATGGGTGGATGGATGGATGGGTGGGTGGATGGATGGGTGGGTGGATGGGTGGGTGGATGGATGGGTGGGTGGATGGATGGGTGGGTGGATGGATGGATGGGTGGATGGATGGATGGATGGATGGATGGATGGATGGATGGGTGGATGGATGGGTGGATGGATGGATGGATGGATGGATGGGTGGGTGGATGGATGTGTGGGTGGATGTGTGGATGGATAGATGGATGGGTGGATGGGTAGATGGATGGATGCCCAGAGCCAGCCTAGTGGGCAGTGCCAAGCCCTGCATTCTGCGGTGTGGTGCGCAGAGGAGCCCAGACCTGACCTCCCCCAGGCACTGTCCCCTGCTCCCTCTTGTGCCCCAGCGGCCCGGGGGATGTGGAGCTGGCAGGGGCTTCTCCACGGAGTGTCCCCCCCTTACCAGAAATGGCCTCCGCTGGGTGAGCCCCGCGGCAGTTTGTGCAGAGCTGCTAATGAACTGGCCGTTCTTCCACCCATTCGGCGGGACAGAGCATCTCAGTCTTCTCAGAAGGATTAAGTCTCACCTGTGGTCTTTCGGTTCTTTTTCTTTTCCTTCCTTCCTCCCTGTTTTTTGTGGTACTTACTGGGTTCGAGCCTGGGCTTCCCACATACTAGACAAAGGTTCCACCACTGCCCCACACCCCGCCCCTCCGTGGGTGTAGATTTTGAGATGGGCCTGTGAGCACCGAACCGCCCGGCTGCCGAGTCACAGAAAAGTGCCACTGTGCCCCCCTTTCCCTTTCTTTGTCTCCCTTTCTTCCTTCCTTTCTTTCAGCGTACAAGGATTTATTTGGCAGACATTTAAAGTACACACTCAAAGGAGGAAAGTACAAGGCTGGGCATGGTGGCTCACGCCTGTAATCCCAGCACTCGGGAGGCTGAGGCAGGAGGATCATTGCGAGTTTGAGACCAGCCTGGGCTACAAAGTGCGCTCGAGGCCAGCCTGAACTGCATAGGGAGACCCTGTCTCAAAAAAGACAAAAAAAAAAGAGAGATAGAGAGAGAGAGAGAAAGGAAAAAGAAAGAAAAGAAAAGAGAACAGTAGAGTCCTGCAAGAGAGAGGCAGGAGCTGAGCTGTTTCTGGGACTGGCAGGGGAACCCTGCGGGCTGTGTGACTCTGGGAAGCTGTGGCGGGGAAGTGGTGTCCTTGGTAAACGGGCATCTCACAGCGGAAAGGCCTGGCTCATGCCTTTTTTTTTTTTTAATGGATGATCTGAGATATTTTGTCTAAAACCATTCTTTGACTTCTCTCACTTGGTTCCTTTATCTGCCCTTTAATTTATGGACTTGAAGCTTCTTTTAGGTGCAGCAGGCCTAGAAGAGAAGCACGGACGGCCCAGGCGGTCCGGGTGGCCAGGCGGTCCGGGTGGCCAGGCGGTCCGGGTGGCCAGGCGGTCCGGGTGGCCAGGTGTAACTGACTGTGTCCAGCACTTGTGGGCTTCTTAAAAGCAGAAACTTTTCCCTTTGTCTTTTTCTACCTGTCTTTACAGCGTCTTGCTACGTAATTCAGGTTGGCCTCGAACTCCCAGCAGCCCTCCTGCCTCAGCCTCCAAAGCGGGAGGGGCACAGGCCCTACAGCCCTGCCTAGCAAACCTTATTCTTAAAGGGCGGAACAGGCTCAGGGCCAGTGCGGGCCCCGCCTCACCAGAGATTAGGGTCTCACCTGATTGGTCTGACGCAGACAAAGGAAGATGGGCTTTCGCTGTATTTTTAAATTTTTGTTGATGTTGACTCGCGCATGGTGCAGGAGGAGATGACTGTGACCAGGCTGAGGAGCAGGTACCCGTGCATGGCACATCCCCAGCTGCGTGTTGATTCTCAGGCTTCTCTTCCCCCTGGCTGGGTCACCAAGAGGAGAGGTCAGCTCCTGGAACCAGCTCTACCTGCGGGTCAGGCTGCAGGCTCAGCAACAGAACAAGACTTCTCGAGACGCATGAGGGGATTTATGAGGCAGAAAGTCAGAAGTGCGGTTTCCCAGCACTTGGGAGGCTGAGGCAGGAGGATCGCTGTGGGTTCCAGGCCAGCCTGGGTTATCTGTCTCCAAAATGAACAAAAGTTGGCGTGTGGTGAGGTGGCACACAGCTTGGTGTTCTGAAGGATGCGCACGGGCTGGAATGACCACAGCTGAGTGACTGGCATGACCCTTACACGGCTCCCACCTGGGCGTGTGTGTGATTTTGGTGCACTGGGTTTTGGGGGTGTGTGCAGCTCTTCTGTGCTTGCCTGGGGGCCCTCTCGGGCAAGCTCAGCTCCGTCCTCAGTGGACACTGCCCAGCAGTGAGGCCTTGGATCACAGAAGACGGAGGGGTGCAGAGGGGGGACCCCGGCGGAAGGTTTGGGCAGAGGGGCCCAGGCCCCACTGACCCGGTATCGGCGATGGCTCTGTGGAGCCCCCACCCTCCCCGTGGGGAGGAGGGAACTGGGGACCTCGGGGAGGCAGCAGATTCGGCCGAGCTCAAAGGGAGACCCCGAGTCCCAGGGCAGAACGTGCCGTGTCTCCCCCGGCTTTCACTACTGTGTGAGTGGGGTTCCTCTCGTGGGGAAGCCTGGAGTGGCTTCCTGTGTCCACGGGGGCCACTGTCATGGGGTCGCACTTAAAGGTCCCTGGGAATCCCCACTCCTGCAGTCTCCACTGTGGCTTCAGCCTGACAGGACAGAAGTCCAGGGGCCTCAGGGCGGAGACTAATCCATGGTGTTAATAATTAAGGCTCTTCTTCCTGCCTTCTTTCCTTTCTCTCTCTTTCTTTCTTTCCTTTCTCTTTTTCTTTCTTTCTTCTTTCTTTTTTTTTCCTTTTTGAGTCAGGGTCTTGCTATGCAGTTCAGGCCTTGAGCTCATTGTGTAGCCTGGGCTGGTCTGGAACTCAGTGACCCTCCTGCCTCAGCCTCCCAAGTGCTGGGGTTACAAGAGTGCATTACTTGCTGGCTTGCTTGCTCTGTTCTGTGTTTCTACTCTTTTCTCTTTTGTCATGGTTCTTGCAGCGTGAGAGGACACAGGCTCTCAGTGCTTATTCCAGGCTGGGCTTGAGCTTCTGACGCAGCTGGGCTGGCTCCAGCCCTGAGTGTCCCTGCCCTGCGAGTGCGGGGTTCCTGGCATGACAGATTTCCTGTCTCTCCCTCTCTCTGATGTTCAGAGCTTGTCTTAGCCAGCGCCCGAGCATGGGGCATCATGGGAGCTCATCCATGCCCCCTTGAGGGTGCTGGATTTGGGTTCTCTCTGGCCTGGCAGTTCCCACCAGTGGCTTGGAGACCTCTGGGCCATCACAGTTGGGAAATGGGTGCCCCAACACCTGAAGAACAGAGACCTAGGGTGCTGTCCACACCCCCCGGGCCCGGGACCAGCCCATCGCAGAGGATGTCAGACTCCTGAGAGCCCTGGTTGTCACCCTGGGCAGCTGGAAGAGTATCCAGGGAGGGAGTCGCCAAAGCCCACAGACTTGAGATTCTAGGACAAAGCAGTTCCTGTGGCCCTGAGGCCGGGGCCCCACACCTCAGCTGCCCCCCAACCTGCACCCCTCCCCCTGCAGGGCCTGACCCTCGTGCTGTCCCTGGCCACCCTGATCGCTGCCTTCGGCTCGTCCTTCCAGTATGGGTACAACGTGTCTGCTGTCAACTCACCTTCCCAGGTAGGTCCAGCCTCAGGGCGGGGCTGGGGGCCCTGGGGGTACATGGCCCGGACCTGGGGGGACGCAGTCCCCAGCTTCCAAGTCCCGGAGGGGCATAGAGCCAGGCTCTGCTGCCCTCGAGGAGACCCCGATTTCACATCTGTCACTGGTGTGGCAGCAGCGTCCCACGGCCCGAAGCCGGTGCCACCCCGGGACCCCATGTCCCAGGTCCTCCCTCTCCCTGCTGTCCTCGCACACACATGCAGCCAGTGTCCCCCCAGCTTCTCTGCAAAGCCGGAGGGGCTGACCCTGCCACCCTGTGCACTCCGTCCCCAGTTCATGAAGCAGTTTTACAACGAGACCCACTACAACCGCACCGGGCAGCTCCTGGACTCGGTCTCCCTCACTCTGCTGTGGTCGGTGACGGTGTCCATGTTCCCGTTTGGGGGCTTCCTCGGGTCCCTCCTGGTCGGGCCCTTGGTGAATAAACTGGGCAGGTAAGGGAGGGCAGTCTCAGTCCTCTGGGCTCTTGTTTGTCTTCTGAGGTTTCCGTTGCTTTGTTTTGCAGTCCGGGGGTTTGAACCCAGGACCCCAAACATGCTAGGCCAGAGCTTGACCCCCGACCTCCATCCACAGTCCTTTCTACTGATTTATTTTTTATTTTGAGGCAGAGTCTCACTCCATTGCTCAGGCTGGCCTTGGACTTGGGACACCACCACCACCCACCCCCACCCCCGCCTTGGCTCGGAAGTACTAGGGTTCCGGCCACACCCGGCTCCAGGGCCTGTTCTGAGTTTAGGCCTAAACCTGAAATCCTTAACATGACCCAGGTGGTTTTGACTTTCTGTTGAGAGCTTTAAAAACAAAATCTGACACTGACGATGCATCTGGGGACCCGGGTGTCTGAGGTGGCTGGGGACCCCCATCTTCTGGGGACCTGGGACTCACTTGGCTCACTTAGGGGAGCACTTTCCTCCCCAAGCCCCAAGCCAGGCCCCCCAGCACCAAAAGGCACTGCCCACGCTGTGGCCAAGCGCGCCTGAGATGGTCACACAGGCACGCACGGGTTCCCCTCCCCGCAGGACTGCGACCTGCGCTCGGCGGGTGGAATCCCCCCAGGGCTGTGTGCTCTGTATCTCCTGCTGAATCCAATCTGCTGCTGTCTGACTTAGGGTTCTGTGGCTGTGCTGAGACAGTGAGCTTGGCCTGCCTTTTCCCCCTAATATCCTCACTCAGTTTGAGGTTCAGGGTTACACTGAGGTCGCACAATGGCTTCAGACTTTAAAAGCCCAGTACCATTATTTTAATAAGGAGCCTATTAGATCATCGCCTGATGCCCTGTGCCATGCCCCTATGCTGAGAACCTCCCCACCCGGGCTGTGCCTACAACCTCTGCCAGTCTCTGGGCCCAGAGAGCTAACCCTGGGGCCAAGTCACGGAGCAGGACACCAGGAAGCATTTGTTGAATGAATGCATGAGCGAATGAATCCATCCCTAAGCTGAGCCCACCGCTGTTTCCTCCACAGGAAGGGGGCCCTGCTCTTCAACAACATATTTTCCATTGTGCCAGCGATCTTGATGGGGTGCAGCAAGGTGGCCAAGTCCTTTGAGCTCATCATAGTGTCCAGACTCCTGGTGGGCATCTGTGCAGGTGGGCAGCGCCACATGGCCTCGCTGTTTGTTGATTTGGGACCCGGTGAGGGGGGACCAGCGCCCAGGGTCCAGCAAGCCCGGGTTCTCTGGCATAAGCAGATTCAAGCTCCTCCTTCCTGGAGGCGCTGCTGCTGCTGCTGTGCTGTGTGCCTTCTGGAGACAGGGGCTCACTGTGCAGTTCCGGCTGGCCTTGAACTCACTGTGTAGCACAGGCTGGTCTCAAACTCAAGACAATCATCCTGCCTCAGCCTCCTGCAAAGCCTCACGCATGTACCACCACACTCGGCCAAGCAGCTGTTCTTTGAAAGACCCAGATCCAGAATCTGGAGTTCGGAAGGGTCTGTCTGTCTGTCCAGTCCTTTATCTCAGTATCAGGATCTCCCAATGCCGGGTCAGGACCAGTTAGTGGCCGGTGCCGAGACCCCTGCTCTCCTGAAACTTTTGCTCCTTGTCCGAGAGAGCCAGGGCGCGGTGCCAACTGTGCTGCCGGAGCTGCGTCCTGAACCCCGAGAAGGGTATAATGCCAGCCTCCAGCCCTGTGCGCCGGTGGCTGGTAACCATGGCAACTGTGCCAGCCTTGGGGCAATGGGAGGCACAGAGGTCTGCCGGGCGCCTGCTTTCGGCCTCCTGTGCGTGTGGCTGCAGAGGGGCAGAGTTTGAGGCCAGCCTGGGCTCCACGGTCTCTCTGGGACCCAACGTACCCTGGGGACCCCAGGGAGGAGCAAGAGCTGCCGGCCCTGGTTTAATTTCTCCTTCCTTGCAGTCTAAGGGACTGAGACTTAAGAGTGGTGCCTGCCTAGAACCCTAGAACCCTAGTGCTGGGGAGGTTGAGGCAGAGGGTCACCAGGAGTTTGAGGCCAGCCGGGGGCTACACAGTGAGTCCAAGGCAAGAGGACCAAACTGAACCACCCTGTGGGGCTCCGCCTCGAACAATAAAAGAGATACTTTCTTTCTCCATTGACTTTTTGAGTCAGTTCTGACTCAGTAAAGTGACTGCCGAGTGACCCTTTGAAGACTCCCCACCACACTGACCTTTGCGGACTGTGCCCCCCAGGTGTGTCTTCCAACGTGGTGCCCATGTACCTGGGGGAGCTGGCCCCCAAGCACCTGCGGGGTGCCCTCGGGGTGGTGCCCCAGCTGTTCATCACCGTCGGCATCCTAGTGGCCCAGCTGGTGGGTCTCCGGAATGCCCTGGCGAATGACGAAGGTAAGTCGGGGACACCGGCACCCCTGGGACTCCCCAGCCCTGCCCTGGGGCTGGTCTTTTCTAGCGGCCTGAGAGTCCTGGAGCCCACACCACAATACTGGGGTGCTGTTTAGCACACCCCAGGCCCGGAAAAAGGAGTGGTGACAGACTGATGGGCCAAGTGGACAGGGAGGACCGTCTTCTCCTGAGCTGCCCAGCGCTGTCTGTTCTACGGGGCCTGGGCACAGTGGTGACAGCCACCCGTGTGCCCAGCACTGGGCTCAGGGCTCCCCAGCTGTGCTGCCGCCTGGGTTCTGTGAGTGACCCATTTTACACAGCAGAAGGGGAGGCTGAGGCAGGATGGCCTGACCCTGCAGGGGACGTAGTGAGTCCATTCCCGACCGACTCTACCTCGCCAGCGGAGCCCAGGCCTGGCCCACAGGAGGGCACAGCAGCCTGCGACCAGCATTGCTTCTGCGCCACCTGCCCTCTCTGTCTGAGCCTCAGACCTCTGAAAGGGACAGCAGCGTTGCCCCTGCCAGAGCCCCGTCCCCTGTAGTGACAGACAGCCCGGGAAGGGACCTGCACCGAGTCCCTGCGCACCCGCATCCCCTGGGAAAGGGGCACTGAGCTCGCTCAGCACCGAGAGATGAGAATGCTGGGCAGAGAGTGGACTCCTGATGGACAGCCAGGGCAGTGGCCACCTGCTGAGGGCCCAGGACAAAAATTGCCTGAGCCCCGGGCACTTTACGCGAGCCTTTGCATGGGGAGCGGTGGCGGGTGTGTTTTCGACAGGAACAGGGGAGAGAAACATAGAAACCAAGCAGAAAGGTGCAGACAGAAACCAGGCACAGGCCACTCCCCGGGGGCTACGGCCCACACCCAGTAAGGGCCATCTCCACCCCGGGGCCTGCCGTGCCCCTCCCCACACTCCTTTGCGTTGGCCTCGGTTTCTCCACCCAGGTGACCACAGGGTTAACATCCTCCTGACCCTGACCCAGTGGCTGTTCGGGGATATGCCGCCATCCACGTGGTGGGTGGCTTTGCTGTCATGAGTGGGGAAGCCCACTTCCTGCGTGTCCACTCCACGCGGGAGGTCAGGGATGTTCTGACTGTTTCTGTCTCGGCTGTCCCCGTGGCCCGGGCACAAGTGTCTCCAAGCTTCTGCCTGGGGAGGGGCAGCTCCTGCCAGCTGTCCTCTGGGGACGGGGGGACAGGTGCAGACCTCCCTTGTGCCCACATCCTCGCGGGCTTTTGCCTTTGGCCGGTCAGTAGGTGTCCCCTGGTCTGTCACCTCTTAGCTAAGTGCCCACTGAGAGCGGTCTCGGCCCTCCCAGAGCCTGTGTCCCAGGGCCGGCTGCTGGTGGCCTCCCTGACTGCCCCTTGCTTGCAGGCTGGCCCATCCTGCTGGGGCTGACCGGGGTCCCCGCGGCGCTGCAGCTGCTGCTGCTGCCCTTCTTCCCCGAGAGCCCCAGGTACCTGCTGATTCAGAAGCGGGACGAGGATGCCGCCAGGAAAGGTACCGCCCGCCCGGGGAGGTGGCGCCCCGGTCCTTGCGCCCCTCGGCCCCGGCCACCGCCCTCTGTTCACTCCTCCCCCAGCGCTGCAGAGGCTGCGCGGCTGGGATGACGTGGCCGAGGACATGGAGGAGATCCGGCAGGAGGACCAGGCCGAGAAGGCGGCCGGCTCGGTCTCCGTGTGGGCGCTCTTCCGCCTGCGCGCCCTGCGCTGGCAGCTCATCTCCGTCGTGGTCCTCATGGGTGGCCAGCAGCTGTCGGGGGTGAACGCGGTACGGCGCTGGCCCGCAGGGTCCCCGCACGTGGGATGGTCCCCTCCCTGTCCCCGAGCCTCCCACCAGCCCTGGCCGCTGCTTTTCCAGATCTACTACTATGCAGACCAGATCTACCTGAGTGCTGGGGTCAAGGCTGATGACGTCCAGTACGTGACAGCGGGGACAGGGGCCGTCAACGTCTTCATGACGATCGTCACCGTGAGTGGCTGCCCAGGGGGGCCCGGGTCCTGGGGTGGCAACAGCCTGCGAGGACCCTCACGCCCTCGCCTCCCAGCCCTGAGTCCCGCGGGGAGCATCCATGGTCCCCCTGAGGCGGTGGCCCAGGCCGCGCCCTGCAAGTTGGCTCTGCCCCAACCTCGGTGCCAGGCTGCCGAGCTGTACCAGGCCACAAAGGCCAGGAGTGGCGGGGCCCTGGGTGTGAGAGTCCTGGGGTTCCTGCTTAGAGCTCTGCGGGGAGCCTGCGCCCGGTGCAGGGAGGACCCCCAGGTCCCCTGGACAGCTCGTGCACAGCTGCAGGAACCTTAGTTCAGCACTACAGGATCCGAGGGACCTGACTGCACTGAAGGGCGGGCGGCTGGGGCGCTGGGACTCGGCACGGTCTGTGCATGAGTGTGCAGTGCATGGGCCTCCTCCGCCGCGGCCCCACGGGCCTGGGCTCTGGCTCCCGAGCCCTAGGCGGTCCCTGGCCCACCCTCCTCCTCCTCCTCCCCCAGGTGTTCGTGGTGGAGCTCTGGGGCCGGCGCCTGCTGCTGCTCCTCGGCTTCTCCACCTGCTTCTTGGCCTGCGTGGTGCTCACGGTGGCCCTGGTGCTGCAGGTGAGGAGAGGCAGGAACCGGGGTCCCATCTGCAAGGGGACCAGGCCACCCTCACCAGATGGGAAGGACAGGGCACAGAAACAAACCTGGTGTAGCAAATGTGGCACATCCACCCTCTGGGGACACTGTGTGTCTGTCCCCTCCTGCCCCGCAGCCCTCAGCCCGCTCTTAGCTGACTCCCCAGGGGTGGCAGAGGTGGCCCATGGAGAACAGGCAGCAGAGCCCTGCTCCTAGCACAGCAGCTGGCCTTCCGGGGACCAAGGCCCCCAGTCCCCACCCTGGTTTTGTGTGTGTGTGTGCGCACGCACGCGCGCCAGGGATCGAACTCTCGACCTTGTGCTTGCCAGGCAGGCACTTACGCAGCAGAGCTAAATCCCTGGCTCATTTTTGTTTTATTTGAGACAGGGCCTTGCTGTGTAGTTCAGGCTGGCCTGGAACTCAGGCGATCCTCCCACCTCAGCCTCTAGCGTGCTGGGGTCGCAGGCGTGTGCCACCGCACCTGGCCTCCCACCCTGTCTTTCTCTGCCGGGTGCTAACAGCTGCTTCTCCCTACCCCGCCCCACAGGACCAGCTCTCCTGGATGCCCTACATCAGCATCACCTGCATCATCATCTACGTCATAGGACACGCCATCGGGCCCAGTGCGTGACCGGGAGCTGGCTTCGGGGCTCGGTGGCCCACACGTCCGGGCAGCGGCTCTGTCCCGGTCTTGCACTGGGGCCAGGCGGGGCTGAATTAGTGCCAACAGGGAACCCGCCACATAGACCAGAGCCTGCTGGCTAAGTGATGGGCAGGGCGTCGGGCGGCAGCGCTGTGCCAGACGGAGGCCCCCACCCCAGCCCTGCGCCCCCACCTCATCCCCGAGGCGCAGAGCTGGAGGACCTGGCCTGGCGCCCGCAGGGAGTCACCACTGCCCCTCTGTCCCCCGCGCCCAGGTCCCATCCCCGCCCTGCTCATCACGGAGGTCTTCCTGCAGTCCTCACGGCCGGCCGCCTACATGGTCGGGGGCAGCGTGCACTGGCTGTCCAACTTCGCCGTGGGCCTGGTCTTCCCATTCATCCAGGTGAGGGGGGCCGGCTCCCCGCGCGGCTGCTGCCGCCCCTGCCCTCGGCCGCGCTCACCGGCCGCTGCTCCCCTGCCCGCAGGAGGGCCTCGGCGCCTACAGCTTCATCATCTTCGCGGTCATCTGCCTGCTTACCACCATCTACATCGCCCTGGTCATCCCGGAGACCAAGAACAAGACCTTCATCGAGATCAACCAGACCTTCGCCAAGCGGAACAAGGTGTCTGCCGTCGCCGGCGAGAAGCAGGAGCTGGCTGACCTCCAGCCGGCCACCTCGATGTAGAGACGGAGTCCAGGAAGGAGCCTGGTTCCGGGCCGGCCCATGATTTTTCCCTGCATTTGCTTCCCAGCTTCTGGTTTTCAGTCCATCCAGACTGGAGATGCGCCTGGCCTGGGGGTACAGGCCTCAGGGCCAAACGCCCTGCCCAGCAGGGACTGTGTGGTGGACTCTGTGCTGCCCTCAGGCCCACTGTCCCCTGCAGACTGGCCAGCCCTGAGTCCAGGGACAGCCACTATCTCCCCTGTGGAAAACCAGATTTCCTAACCAAAGCAGCTATCACGGGGCCAGGGGGAGGAATTCAATTTGCCAGTGAAACCAGCCCTTCTCTGTGGCCTCCTGAGGCCCCCTGGGGCCCTGACTTTTGTGCAGAGCTGAATTCAGGCTTTGATCTGAGCCCTGCCTTTATGGAAACTCCTGTCTGGGAAAGTGGGGTGTCACAAACATGGCCCAGAGAACCCTGGGGACTGGTCCCGGGGAGCTAGTGACTGAGCCGAGGGGAAATGGAGCTGCGTCTATGCAGTCAATAAAACAGGTCTGACCACATGGGCCGAGATGCACAGTGTCTGTGAGCAGCCAGGAGGCTCAGCAGTCACAGGGAAACTGAGGCAGAGGGGAGCACGGCGGGGTGCAAAGCTGGGAGCCAGCCCCTGTGGGGTCATGGGGCACGGGTGTCATCGGGGGTGATAAACTTCAAGGGGCCTGGTGGTGACCCCAGGATGGGGAGAGGTTCCCCGGTTCAGTATGGCAGAGGCCAGAGGAAAGGGGCCATATGAGTGTAGAGTGGCAGTGAGCATGCGGGATGAGGGCACGCACCTGTCAACCCAGCACTCGGGAGGCTGAGGCGGGAGGATTGCCATGAGTTTGAGGCCAGCATAGATTATGTAATGAGATCTTGTATCAGAAAACAATTTTTAAAAAGGGTGAGAAGAGCAGAGAGAAAACCTGGAGACCCGGAGCAGAGAACCTCGGATGTCTGGGGCGGGGTGTCCCGGCTTCTCTGCAGAGGTTAGGGTGGCCCAGACCAGAAGGCCTGGGACAGGGGCTCCCATGCTGAGCAGGGCTGAGGTCTCATTCCTGGGCCTGGAGACCATGGTGCCCCTGTGCATTTCTCTCATGTTCCTGGGAGCACCCAGGCCACACGACTCACTCGGGGAGAAGACCCTGAGTCCCGCTGAGCCATCCCTGAGTCAGACCGGTGTCCACCTCCCGTCCACCAGCTGTGCACCAAGGGCAGGTCGCTGAGCATCTCTGTGTCCGAGCTGAAAGTGGACCTAAGACACCTCCCAGCACCCGTCGTGAGAATGACTGAGCTTATGTGCTGCTAGTGCTTAGATGGGTGCTGTATGTTAAGTACTCTCAGCCAACTGGACCGAGCATTCACCTCAAAGACAAGGCCGCAAGTGAAACACAGAAAATGACCTTAGCCACATATGCCAGGAGGACAGAGAGCCAGCGTGCGGGCCAGGACACGGGCTGTGGGCACCGAGTCAGGGGACCGGCGCAGGCTGGGGACATGGTGGGGGCGGGAAGGTACTTGGAGTCAGGACATGGGCTCAGGTGGCAGGAACGTCACAGACAGCAAACACCGCAGTGCACCGAGCGGTAGCTTCATGGCCGGTGATCTGGGCAGAGGGACCCTTCCTCAGCCGGGGGCCTGGATGGGGCGGACAGTGTAGGACACCCCAGCCCCTCTGTCTGTCCCTCTCTTTCTCTCTCTGCTGGGCCTGTGACACTTTTTCTCTCCACCTTGGTCACTGTAACTCCGGCCTCTGGCCCTGGGGACCCCAGGACCTGCACCTCGTCTTGCAGGTGGTTTGTGATGGGGTCCCACAGGTGCATGAGCCCTTCTGGGGTCCGTGGCATGGGTCTGACTGCGTGAAGCCCCCTGGAGTTGGAGGACCCGGGTTCCCGCGCTGCACCCGTAGCTCCCATGTGCACTGGTCTCAGGGCTGGTGGCCTGGCTGGGACCTCTGTGGACCCCCGGACCTGGACCTGGCATGAGGATGGGCAGAGCAGATGAGTGGCAGGAAGGAGCACGGCTCCTCCATCACCTTGACCGTCGTGGGGACTCGGGGAAAGGCAGGGGACACACGGCATCCGTTGGGGTGCTAGGCGTGGCTTTGCGATCCAGCCCAAAGGGGTCAGAACCGGCCGGTCCTGAGGGACCCACAGCTGAGGTCCTCTAGTGGCCAATGCAGAGCTAACTGGTTGGAGGAGCAACAGTCTTTGAAAGGTGCCCAGGTCTAATCCCTGGAGCCTGGGCACTCGGTGTGACAGAGCATGGTGGGAAGCCCTCCGCCCCCGGCTGACCACCTCGGAGATCAGGTGAGCCCAGGCCCTCTCGGGGTGCCATGGGCACTTATAAGTGCAGTGTGGATGTTTACGTTCTTCAAACACTGTATCATATTTATTTATCCGTTCACAACAGACATGTGGGCTGTTTCCATGTTTTGCCACGTGCAAACGTCTCTACGAGGTGTGACCAGAAACACGGTCAGTGCCGCTGCAGCAGCCATGCACCCTCCGTGGAAAGGCAGGCTTGTAAAAATACCCCGCGGTGGGGCTGGGGTTTAGCCTCTGGGTGCAAGTGCCACCTGGCAAGGGCCAGCTGGTGGGTTTGATCCCCGGTACCAAAAAAAATGAAATCGCACCGTGTCCTGATCCACTTGCTCACAGATCCAGCGCAGTGTCACTTCTGATCACGAAAGGGAAGTGTTCAGAGCTGATTCATGCTGTGGAGGCGGCCACTCCAGCACAGCCAAAGACGCTCGGGAGAGCAGACTCCAGAGCTGCGTCAGAAAACGGCCGGGGTGGGGGGGATCAGAGTCTCGGGGTGAGGGTGCAGATTCTGAGAGGGATCAGTGGCAATGTGTCTTTCACTGTGACAGCAAAATCTTTTTTGGTTTTTTTGAGACAAGTTTTCACTACCTAGTTCAAGCTGGCCTTAAATTTACTATGTAGCCCAGGCTGGTTTGAGCTCACCACAATCCTCCTGCCTCAGCCTCCTGAGTGCTGGGGTTACAGGTGTGGCCACTACCTCTGGCTTAAAATTTTTTGTGTATGTGTGTCTTTTTCAGACAGGGTCTCACTATGCAGTTCAGGCTGGCCTTGAGCTCACTTTGTAGCCCAGGCTGGTCTCGAACTCACAACGATCCTCCTGCCTCGGCCTCCCCGCCGAGTACTGGGATTACAGGTGTGAGCCACCACGCCCAGCTCCGGCTTAAAATTTTTAGACGTTTACCGCATGCTTTGCTCATGGCTTAGGATTTTCACGCATCCTGACTCTTCAATCATTTTCTGCTCCGTTTTCCAGTAGGAATGATACTAACACGAGGCATCTTTGCTCAGTAACTTACTGATTTTTTTAATCTTTGTGTCAGTTTTCCTTACTGTAACAAAATACCGGAGCTAAGCGACAGAAACAAGAGAAGACTCAGGGTTATGGAGGCTCCAGTCCATGGTAGTGAGCCCTTGCTGCTCTGAGGCCTGTGTAGGGACAGCCCGGCAGGGTACAGTGTGAGACAGGAGGCCCATTCAGCTTCCAAAAGAAAGGAAGAGGCCGGTGTCCCCCTGCCCCCTCCAACGCACACCGCAGTGGCCCGAAACCTCCCACTGGGCTCCCTACCACCAGCCCTTCTCACCAGCACCAAGGTTTTTAACTCAAGGGCCTCTGAGCAACATCAGAGTGGCACTATGGTGCAATTAGCAAGAATTAGTTTCATTCTTTAAAAAAATATTTCAAAGCCAGGCACGGTGGCACACGCCTATAATCCCAGCAGCACTCGGGAGGCTGAGGCAGGAGGATCCATGCAAGTTCCAGACCAGCCTGAACTGCATAGCAAGACCCTGTCTCAAAAGGATGAAAAAAAAGTGTTTGAAGTCAGGCACAGTGGTACAGCCAAATAACCCCAGCTCTCCGGGAGGCTGAAGCAGGAAGATCACAAGTTCAAGTCCTGCCTGGGAAACTTAGTGAGACACTGTCTCAAGATAAAAAATGCAAAGGGCTGAGTATGTAGTTCAGGGGCAGAGCGATCCCAAGTTCAAGGTCAGCCTCGGACACACGCACACAGTATTTTATTAACTCTTCCTCTGGAGTGGACAACGAGCCCAGCACATCCGAGGAAGCCGGCCCAGAGCAATGACACAAGGGAAGCACCCCGGGTCCGGGCCAGGCCCCCCTCAGGCACTGGAGCTCCTCATCTCTGGGACCAACAGCAGCGACTGTGGAGCTTCCGGCCAGAAGCCCAGTGGGTGCAAAGATAAAATTCACGCCATGCCATGCGTGAATGGCTCCGGTGAAACGCTGCCGCCCGCCCGTATCTTATCAGCCTGGGGAGCTGGCCCGGTCCAGAGGGCGAGCGGGCGGGAGCCCAGCAGGGCTGGCAGGTGCTGCTGCTGCTGCTGCTGCTGCCCGTTCAAGCATCATCAGGGAACCCGAGCTCCAGCAGGATGGTGGAGGACAGCCGGACTGGGACCCCCGGGGCCACCCTGCCCAGGGAGGGGGTAAGCGCCCATCTGGGAGGCCCCGCCTCCCCTGGGCCCCTTTCTGCCCCAGGCAGGGCTCCGCAGGGTGCAGGCGGGATCCGTTCTGTGCAGCAGGGCTGTGCCCACCCAGGGGTGCACAAACGGGCAACCCCTGCAGACGAGGTTCGGGAGACCAAGGACACTGGGCGTGCGCCCCTCACCTTTCTGGCCCCCCAGAGGGTGATAGGGAGGTGTTCCCTGAAGGACATCCCCGTCCTGTCCCCTCTCTCCGGCTGGCCCTGGGCTCAGGCTGTGGGAGTCATGCGGGGTGCGGCGGGTTGGCGGCAGTGCCAGTGGAGAGCGGCCTCGGGGGAGCCCTATCCCTGAGCCACTCGGGGTGTCAGGGCTGCCATGGAAACCTGCCCCGGATCCCTCAGGATGGCTCAGGGCCAGGGCTCTGCCTGCACCAGTCCCTCTGCAGCCACCTCCTGTCCCCCACTGGCAAGGGCCCCGGCCCTGCTGTGTTCTGGCCGTAGGGTCGCCCAGCGCCCTGCCTCCAGGGACTGCCACTGCTTGGGGTCCCCATCTGTGTGTCCAATTGGTGTCCTCCCCCACTGGGGAGGCAGCTGCAGGGACAGCACGTGGCTGGCCTGGTCCCAGAAGCACCTGCTGCCTCCCGTGTCACCTCAGGCCCTTAGCACAGGCTGGCGATGCTCAAATAGGTTCCCAAGACAGGACAGGGTGCCAAGGAGCTGAGATGAGGTCTCAGAGTCCCCTGGCGCCCAACCCAGCCCCTCCACTCCCTCTCCCCTGGGCTGCCTGTGTCCCATCTGGGGTGGCAGGAGGTGGCGGCCGGGGGACCCCGCAGAGCCTGCACCCTGCTCTCCCTCCCTCCGAAGCAGCTCACGCCCACCCTGGTGCTGGCTACGCTGAGCGCGGCCCTGGGCTCCGCCTTCCAGTACGGCTACAACATCGCCGTGGTCAACACACCGCACCAGGTGGGCACGGCGGGCACACAGCCGCAGGGCAGGGCAGGGGGACGCCCTCTTCCCCGGGCGCCCACGCTGGAGGCCAGGGGCCCTTTGGGTTCGAGCCCCACAGCCTCCTCCAGGCTCGGCCATCTGTCGATGGAGAGAAGAGGTCCAGGGTCCAGCCCCGAGGGCATTCGGGTTGGAGCTCGGGGCTAGGGGAAGCAAAGAGGGAGAGGCCTTGCTGAGGGCCACAGGTCCCTAAGGAAAGTGTCCCAATGAGGACCGGCTGGTGGCCAAGGCTTTGACCTTGTGGGGGGCACAAGCGCCCTTCATGACAGCAGGAGAGGGAAGCTTGATTGAGATTTAGAGAGCGTGGGAAGAGCCAGGTGGTCACTCTCACCTGTAATCTCGGTACTCAGGAGGCTGAGGCAGGAAGCCTGCTGCAAGTTTGATG